>JAMKCH010040469.1:0-115525 GCA_023653785.1 Ophioderma brevispina | reverse complement strand
TATAAAGCTTTATATAAAAAAATATCCCCATCTGTAAGGATTAAGCTGAGAACAGTTTCTTTGGTACAAAAATTGTGAAATTTCTAATTTCGTATAGGAGCAAATACAAAATTCAGCCTATGTTTTCTATTGAAATATAAGCTTATACAAATCACCAAGTTATTTCTGTTACCAATAAAAGGTAGGAATCTATTGAGTGTATAATCTATATGAAATCACTACATATCTCAGAAAATATGAATGACTTGAAATCTCTTGTTGCACCTTTAAATTGTGTGGGTGACCAAGATAGAAAGCACAAATGACTCCTATTTTATGAAAGATATTTTTGTTTTCTTTCTTTTATAGAAATATGAAGAAAAAAAATTCAGTACTAGTAAAATTGATGGTCAACTCTGGTAAAAGCAGTATCTGACAAATGGCAGCAGATGTTGGCTAAGAAGATGGTTGCAGTCAAGGTACGTAAATATTTTATTTGCTTGCAGTCAGTACCAGTAATATGTACAACAGTCATTACCAAATTCACACTTTTGATTTCAAATAAAGTACTCACTTTTGCAGCATGGATTGTGCAAATAATTTGGTTTCATTTGAAATCACTCCTGTGAGTGATTTAGGTACAGGGAGAATTTAGATATAAAATGGAATTACTGTACCCATTTGGGTAAGGCTGCATAAAGATGATTAGATTCTCGTAGCCCTCCCTCCTCACTTTTTGGGATAAGGTCAATTTTTTTATTTTTAAATTTTCTTAAATTAGTATGTTTCAATCCTGAAATTTTGATGGATGATACGCCAAATTGTGTTATTAATCAACCACAATCACTTTCGTGTAAACTTTTTCTGATGTGCATGAGAGTTGGTGGTAATATCAATTCCTGGTGAAAATGGCCATATTTTAGTGTCGTTGGGTAAAATAAAAAAATGACCTCCCCCCCCTCATTTTTCAGAGGCCACTTCTACGAGAAACTAATAATTTTAAGAGCCTAATGACAAGTGAAGTCAATTGAAATCCACACCAACTCTTGTACTCAGATTAAAGAGACATGAGGACATTTCCAGAAAGAAGTGCCCTCAAATTTGTTTGAACCCTGTTTTTTGCATATTTGGAATGCTTACCAATGTATTAGATCACACCTGAAGTGAATAAGCCAAATACGCCATTTCTATGTAATAAGATGATTTAGTAATTTCTGTCGTGCATGACAGAAATTCAAAGCATGGTTTGCTATAGGAACGATTACGATAGCAGGCAAGTTCAAAACAAGGTTTGCGGTTTTCTTTTGTACTTGTTTGTCCAATAAACTTTCAAAACATTCTCGGTAGGTGGTCTACAACCAATCTAGGGCAATTTGAGAGAAATTCATACCCTCAAAAAAATCTACTGTCACTTTAAATCCACCGCCACAGAGGGAGTGTAAACAGATTCAAAATGAAATAACACATTGGTGGCAACATATGAATTCACAAACCCCAATGAGAGAAACTTTGTTTTCTACCAGAAGGTGTTTTGAATCAATCCCGTAATGCATTGCAATGTGCCTATACTGTACCGTACAAAACACATGTCAGTACGTAGGGATAAAATATGTTCCAAAAGTCCAAGAACCTCAAGACATTTCATGATCATGCAAAAATTCCCTAAGTACTAACACTTTTTAGGCTAAAATGAGCATAAAAGTCAGGATTGTTATGTGTTAAGAATAGGATTTTTGTGGGATCGCATGACCCTAATTTCCCAAAACTGGTGCATTGTGGAATTGACTCAATACACCCTTTGGTTTTCTACATCTACAATGTAGATTCCCAATGTAAAAGTACATTTGAAATATATACTCCTTAGCATCCTACAATCTTGTTCATAAGGCCTAAAAAAAAAATTGTTTGATTGGCGTAACATAGAAAAAAAATAGGGTGGGTTGGTCGGCGGATTTTTTTTTTTTTTTTTTTTTTTTTATGTTTCCACATACCATAACACAAATAGATTACCACATACTAAACAATGGCACTCTTCACTTTTCTGTACACTCCGGTTTTTTGTTTAAGTTGTGAATGTTCCTGCAATCCTTGAGAGTACCGAAGTTATGACGTCATTAAATCCTGTTTTTTTTGGCATTTCAGTGTTTTAATGACCATATATCAGTAAAACATGATGAAACCTTTTTTTTTTTGCACACAAAAAAATAAAAATATCTAGGGTCGGCGGTAAAAATAGGGTCGGTCTGGTTACGCCAATCAAACAATTTTTTTTTTAGTCCTAATTGTTGGAACATTCTGTGTAGATTTGGTTCCTGCACCCTCAATTCAATGTTGCATAAGTACGATACACTTGGTCGATCTCGCTGCATATTATTTTCAACATTGACTTGGGAAGGGACAGGGAGGGGGTAAGAAAGTTATAGTGACAAGCCTATATCCCTTGCATAGCTACCAATATTAACAAGTGTTCCGAGGACTTATGAACAAGATTGTAGTATATCGTCTATATATAAATACCGATGGTGTGTCTCTGTCTGACCGCGTCCGTTTTCTCGGAGACAGAGGGTCGCACGTTCCTGAAACTTGGTGGGTGATGGGTGCACCTTCACCGAACGAAGACTGAGTTTGTATTGGTTAGTGGATCAAAGGTCATCGGGGTCATTCAAGGTCAAAGGAGGTCAAATGGGGTAAACGGTGTATGGACATGAAACTTAGTGGGGTCGATTTTTGATGCGGGTCATTCAAGCCAGGTGATCGCGAAACCCAGGTGATCGCAAAACTCGGGGACCGCTTAATTTTTCATTAATGATTTACTAGTAGTCTCTGAGAAAAGAATATTTCCAAAATTTCACTTGATTCTGACTGGGTTTTGATGTTATGCACAAATGTTTGTATCACGCTGCTCCATAGGCCACTGTATTATAATTTGTCCGTTTACATAATAACAAATTTCTTCAAGGCCAGATCAAATTTGCTAAGACCACCGATTCAGATGATGTACAGGGTGTCTCAGAAAGAACGTTACCCTCCAGAAACGGCCATTCTTACTTACTTAATCGATTCTTATCCTTGTTTTAGCTTTATATTATGAAAATATGTAGTTTTGTGAACATGTGGTGAAAACAAGAAAGAAAACGGTGAAAAAATAACCACACAATGAGTATTTCCCTAAAAATGATGCAAACATACTTTGTCCACGGCTAGCATTAGCAGAGGAAACCATGGATGCCAATATCGCCGACATAAAAATGTTTAAGACCCTCCTGGCCAATAATACTCTCAAATTTCAAGGTCCGTTGCTGGCTGGTTTTAGAGTTTATTGTTCAGTTCTCTACGAACGCAGCATTCTTTGCGGCTGATCGTCCTGTTCGATCATTCTCTCTCTCTCTTGGACTTCTTTGGAGTCTGCCATGCTCCAGAAATTTTTCTGTTCCTTGATTGCCATCTTACTGGAACCCTACATTGACGGAAACGTTATACCATGCACGATGAACGATGGTCCTTTACACCCAGAGTTCGAGAATAGGCCATTGTAGGAGTTATGCCCAATAGCCATATTTGGAAAGTGCGCTTTAACCAAATTCATCAAAGCTCATATTGATATTGCGGAAGAGATGTCAAAAAAGGTCTGAATCTTTTAAAAGTTTCAAAGATGGATGGGGTGCAGATCGACTCAGTTTGCTGCGCCCTTGTAAGCACTTGTGAGATCAAAATTGGATGATGGTTGCATTGTTTATTAGTTCTGCTTCGTAAGTTATATTTGAAAAAGCTTGACCTTATCTCAGAAATAAAGGTCTTCGACTATGCTTGGATGCTTTCGATACCTCTCCTATGCAAAGCTTATGTGTCGGAAGCTAATGAACCTCAATTACATCTAAGATGGGAAAAATTAGGCTCTTCAATATGCTCTAAAACTAAAAAAAGTAATGCTGATATCCCAAAACACATGAGAGCACCTTTTCGCCTAAATTACCAACTATATACTAGTAAACTCATGCTATTCCATCTTTTGGAAATCCGTATAAAAGAGGGATTTTCACAGTATGTTCAATGCTGATAACATGCTTCATTTGATTTTCCTATTAGTCTTCCTTGGTCAAATGTTGAACTTGATATTGACCTAAATTTATGTCATATACGAAGGGCTTAACTGATGATCGTTGTTGTTCAAGTAAATTTGATGATCGTAGGCATAAAATCATCAACATCGAGCTATTTATAGATGGGCCTAAGGTTTTGGAAAAGGTGTGCAGCTGTTTTAAGTCGGCCGTGATAATCGTCAGAGTAGGTTACCTGATAATGCTTCTATTTTTCACTGCTAAAATTGGAGGCATTAAAGACTATCAGTGACTTTGAAAATATTTGAAATGTGCAGGAATAGCTTCAAAGAAGGATAAGTCTGGGAATTAGCATTAAGTTACCTTTTCCAGCTGTAGCGAATTGAAAGAAAGGGAAGAAAAACGGCAGTGTTCCAAGATACGATTCTCCATTCAATTAGTGTTGTGTAGTAAGGGTCCGTTCGGAACAGTAATGACTAAAATCTTCGAGTCTGTCCTTATTAGTTGCTCTGGTTATCATTTGCAGGGTATGTTAGGATACCTGTACTTGTTACGTACATGTAAAATCTGATTTTTGATGATTTTTTCTATTTGGATTTAGCAAATCACTGAATGGTTGTAAGTTGGCCTTAGAATTAGCTCTGAAAATTCAAATGAGAGTCATTTCATTATAATTCTGATTCACTATCTAGTCTTATGGGCTTTGAAAGGCAGAGACTGTCGTAATCCCTATATGCTGAGTTGTTGGAAGTAATTCTTCAATTGTTCATTGAAAAATCCGTTGTTTAGCTTGGATTCCGAGTCACTTGGTATTCAAGGCAATGCATGAAAAGGTTGATGTATTGGCGAAAGAGCCATTAATATTGAATATAACAAAACATTTGAGATTCCCTTTATAGGGGATTTACGGCTTCAGTTAATAGCTATATCAGAAACAGGTGGCAAATGCTGTGGGAGTCATTTCCTAATAATAAAATGCTGCTTTTCAACCAACTGTTGGAGCTGTGGTAGTTCAGGTTTGATTGGACGTAGGGACCGAGATTGTATTAGCACGATGTAAAATTGGTCATTATTATATGACCCATAGCATTTGATTAGAGGTGAGCCAGTACATCGGTGTATGTTATTCCTTGTGTTGTGCTATTCTGGGAAAATGTTACTTGAGTGCGTTTGTTATGCGCTTAGTCGTAGAAAATATTATAGTGTCCCAGATTTGAAAACATTATTTCAAGATATTAGGCCTCTACAGGCAAACTGTATAAATTTCCTGAAGGAGGCCGATTTGACCGATTTGTATAATATTTTTAACTTTTTTTTAAAAAAGGTTGTGGTATTTATTGTGATGTTTTAAGGTTGATGTTTTTAAACGTAATATAATGATAAAATTACTGACACGATCATAACACAATTGTGTTGAGTTTGTCGTTAAAATTTTAATCTCACTCACTCACTTAACCAAATCATATTTGCATTTTGATGGGAGACGGGTGAGGGGAATAGGTCACTTAATTCTGGCAGAACAAATTAAGTGAATGTTTCAGGGGTTTTTAGCATTAAATGGGAAAAAAATATTAATTAAATGTAGGACTTATGTGTGCCCAAATCCATAAGACTTACAATGTAAATGTTTTCCTATTGGTAACCGTGGACAAAGTATGTTGGCATCATTTTTAGGGAATTAGTATGTTTTGGTTAATTTTTTCAACGTTTTTTTCTTTGTTTTCACAATATGTTCAAAAGAGATATATATTTTCGTAATATAAAGCTAAAATAAGGATTAAGATTTGATTGAGTAAAGCAAAAAATGGCCGTTTCTGGAGGGTAAAAAGTCTTTCTGAGACACCCTGTAAAAATCTCACTTTTTAGGCGAGAGTGGAGGAAGTTGAGGAGAGGTTGTGGATCACAAAATACTCTTTGAATTGACATATCCACTCTGTTTGAGTCTCATTTACAATGACCAAAACAGAATAAAAACAAAAAAAAATCAATGGCGACACACTTTTGATGAATATAGACTATTATTCCACTACATCCTGTGTAAAATTGTACGAAAAGTTTCATTACGGGCAAATATGACTTTGTTCTTTAAAATCTAGTTATAAACACGTCTCTCAGATGGAGAATGGCATATATAGGGTGCTATAAAACACAGATTATGATCCTTGTAGACCTACTAAGGCAAGATTCCTGCAGTTTTTTCTGATTTGCAGAGGTTTTATAGCTCTTGTATGTGCCTATTATATCACCCCCCCCCCCGTTGTCAAAATTGTGTCGCCACTTCTTAAATTGATGCAAAAATAACGAGGTGATTGCATTGGGTCAAACGCCTGTGATAAATATGCACTGGCGTTATTTGAATTTGTGTTAAGATTGTTATAACATGTGTTCCTTACATTAGGTTGTATCCACTAACAAAATTGTGGTGCCCATGGTTAAATTCTTAAGGCATCTTTGCAAACAAAAAAAATTTGAAAATTAAATATAACTCAAAATAAGTTGCATGTTGCGGTTTTTTGCCACAGTTCATTTTGATGGCTGATGCAAGACACTTAAAATCACTTGCAAAGAATGTGTGAAGACTTGTCAGTCAGTAACTAAGCAACAAAGTGCAAACTATACTTTTAGAGTGAAAATCGAAACTGATTAAAAATGACGTCTTAAAGTCTGACTCAGAGATTTCGAAATATTATTTTTTTGTGTAATAATGAAAAATAGTCAACTAGAACTAAAGATAGTAACCTAAAATGCACAATTCCAAAATTTGAGATGAATCGGATTTTTCGTTTTTGATGCAGTAAACATTTATGTGTAGTATTACATCCCATTACTGTGTATAAAAAAAAAATCTGGATCCGGAATTTTATAACAAAGTTGTGATTTTCTATATGAAGGAATTCGATTTAAGCTTAGCAATTTCACACAGTGATTAGTATATGGACAAGCATTATGTACATGCAAAAAACACAATTGTTTTTGGAAATTGAGGGCGCCCTCCTCAGGAATCTCTGAGTCAGCCTTTAAGACAAAAACAAATGTAAGGCTCCCTTTTAAAGGTGCATTCTCAGATAATTTGGTATTTTGTTAACTTTTGTTGCTTTTGTTTGATTTGATATTTTCAGAATATAGTAGATGTTCTAGAAGAAGCATTTGCCAACCATACACATAATGATAGCATACAGGTGATTATCTATGAGTGTCTCCTACTGGATTTGAGCCTATTAAAAGGGCCATTCGTTCGTCACTTTGTGACCTAAAACCGTTAATTTTTACTTTCAACCAATGCCGTTTTGTCAACGTAACCAATCTGGTTTAGCTACTTTTTACATTATTAATAACTTCCTTTCCCGGACTTTCAAACTTTCATTCAGTACAAAACCTAACCAAAAATAATGTGTCCACTTTGCTATATTGGTTATTTTGTCATGGGTGGAAAATAAGTTCAGAAGGTCACAAACATGAACTAAATAAACTAACACAGCCAAACCCTCCCACAACAAGCCGACCCCTTTTCTCCTTTCTCTTTTCCTCACTTGTGAGAGGCAATCATTTTTGTGCCCTTGTCTCCTGAACCTCGTCAAATGCCCAGCCAGCCTTCTATCATAACAGTGTCAGGTGACATAAGAGAAAAAAGAAAAAACTAATTGCATGGTAGTGACTAGTGCACCACTGTTAGATGTATCGCTAAAACGGTTTTGGCTAATTAAACTGGCAAGGCCAGTTAATGCTACTATGAGCAGCTTTATAACTCCTGTCCATATTCACCTATGCCCTATAAACAATGTTATGTAGGTTGCTGAAACTAAATCAATGTTTGAAGGCTATCTTAATTGGTATTTAAATTGTGTTTCTATTACTGCGGACAAATCTAAACAGCAGAAGTGTGTAATTGTCAATGACATTTAATTAAGAGTATTGCATGTGATTATCTGGGTGACATTTCTGTGTTCCTGCCTTAAGGCGGAAGGCCACATAGGGATCACTTTGGTCCACCTTTTTAATTGTTTGTCGTCTGTTGATGTTATCTGTTGATGTAGTCTTGTTGTTTGTTTGATGTAGTCTGTGTTGTGAAAAAGGTTTAACATTTGCCTGTAATATCGCATACTTTTAATGGATTTATACCAGACTTGAGGCCATAGGTGCCATGTGGGATCCCTCATGTGTGATGAGGGCAAAGCTCCTATACTAGGTCAAGGTTCACATGAGGTAATTTTTAAGATAGGCTTAAAATGTAGAATTGACCTGAATTGAAAAATTATTTTAATTGAAAAATACAGCAAAGGAAGAAAACAACAGTGTTCAAAGATATGAATCTCCATTATGTATTTGTAGTAGTGTTTCGTATGGCAGTAATGACTAAAATATTTGATTTTTCATTATTAGATTGCTTTTGTCCTTACCACTTGCAGGGTATGTTGGCACTAACTTTTTACTAAAGTCCTACAGAAATTTGATTTGTTTAAAGGTTCTTTTGATTTTTCCAATTTAGCAAAATCACTGATAGTGCCTTTAAGAGGATTTATGATACTGCTAAAAATTTATCCAAGTTACTAATGCTTTGTGGGCTAAAATGAGTGTAAAACTCTGGTTTTTAATGTGTTAAAATAGGTAAAATTTCCCAAAACTGGTGCATTGTGGGCGAATGGCTTCATACACTTCCAAAATGTATATAATTAGGCTAACCATCCATGACAATTCTAACAGAATCACAGCTACTCACTATTTGATCATCATTTTTCCTTACGGTTTAATTTTGCAGGCTGCAGATTCCATTTTCCAATGCTAAGGAGTTTTTACGGATATAGAATGACCTAATCTGGAAAACTTCGGTACTCATTTCAATACCGACAAGAGTCTGTTTCAAGGATTCCAACCGATATATGGAAGGCGGTAATTGTGGTTCTAACAGAACAAAACTATGGCTGGGGTCCTCAAAGAAATTTTCGTAATAACTCAATTGTAGCATGATTGTAATAAGTCAGCGACAACTGGTTAATAACTGCTCATTCTTGCGAGAAAAATGGGATAAATCATTGCACGCACTCTGAGATTTTGATGCCGTCTAAATGCAGAGATGACAAATTTTGAGACAAACTAATTTGCACCTTAAAGGGCTTGTTCCAATGTCTATGGTGTTTCTCGGCCTTCACTTATGCCCTATCACGTACCTTTGGGAACAAACTTGCCGTTTTTGATGGTAGAAGAATAATGCTATTGCAAAACCCTAGTCAATACTGTGGCTGATTTGATAGTTAACCATTAAAACGTCAGTTTTTTGTTTATATCTTGGGAATGAAATACAGCCTTTTGATACTACTTCCGTGTAAATCGGGGGAGGGGTCCCAAAGACTATCGGGACATGCAACTTTAAAGTATTGTGGTGAAGTATTGTGGTGAACTATTGTATGTGTACATTGAAAATACTAATATATCTTCCAACAATATAAGGGACAAATGACCTCATTTAGCTGATCACACATATATGGAATAAAATGTTCAAGAACAAAAAAAAATGACCAATGTGTTTTCTCTCCCCTTAATAGATAAAACATTTTGAACGGAATAGAAGCTACCCACCCATAGACAAAGCCTCCGGGATAACTATTCCGAAGACCCGCCGCTCCTATGGCAGTACGTTGGCAGTGCCTATGGATTCTACAGTATCCTTCCCAGTGTAGGAACAGTTGCCAATAGTTAACAGAGTGTTGGCAATAAATCTGATCCTAAACATATAATTATGGCAGCACCATCTTGAGGCACAGAATCAAATGTTTATGTTATAATTGTGCATAGACTCGCTCAATTCATATCAAGGTCATTATTTTTTACCGTGTGTACATTCCCTAAAATAAAGAATGTAAGGGTCATAATTCATAAAAATGGATGTAAATTTCATAGTTTTTTTTTAATTCAAATAGAATTTTTTCCAATATGTGGTTGCAAAGAAAGAAATGTTCGGCCCAACGGGATTTTTTTGGACATGGAAATACCTGTTACACCTGCCAAAGCTGGTAATTTTCTGTTGCTGTTTAATTTATATGATTTAATAATGAACACCTGTGATTACGCAATATAAGAAGCCGTCAGATTCCTTACAGTTACTCTAGGCTTCCCTATTTGAGTTATGTCAAAATCAAGAGCCAAGACAAATACAAGACAATATCCAAGATGAATACCTGCCAGACAAGTAACTTGTAGATGAATACAAGAAGATTACAAGACAAAATAAGTCTACAGATAAAATAAAGGGAAGTATGTAAAGTTAATAGAAGAGGAACACCGGAAGAGGAATAACCACAATTAGAAATACCTGATGCAGTTAAATGAGATGCGATGCATGCAACAAATGCAGAAACAGAAAGTACCTTAAGGGAATAGAAGAGGGAATACAGATGAATGCCAGGGGAATACCAGTTAATACAAGATGAGTACCTGCAAACAAAAACAAGCCAAAATATCTGCAGATGAGTGCAAGGTAAATACATCTAGAGGACGGACAAGATGATACTCAGATAAAATACAAGAGGAATGCAATGTTGTAGACATACACAAGAGGGGTACCAGCTAGGTGAATACCAGAAAGAATACCAGATGAAACCAGATTAATACAAGATGAATACCTGCAAATACAAGACAAAATATTGCAAATGAAGCAAGGTAAATACATCTAGAGGAATACAAGATGAAACTTGCAGAGAAATACAAGACAAATGCCTATCCTAGAGATATGACAAGAGGTACCTGCAGTGAATAGAAGATGAATTAAAACACTCGAATACAAGATGACAATGCCAGACAAATACAAGATGAATACTTGCAGATTAATACAAGACGAATGCCTGTAGACAAATGCAAGACAGGTTACTAGCAGGTGAATAGAAGATGAATGCCAGGTGAATACCAGATTCACTACAAGATGAATGCCTGCAACCAAACACTAAACAAATCTCTGCGATGTGTGCAAGGTAAATACAATCTAGAGGAATACAAGATGAATACTCACAGATAAATACAAGAGGAATGCATGTAGACAAATACAAGACGGGTGGTACCAGCAGGTGAAACCAGAGCATACCAGAGATACCAGATTAATACAAGATGAATACCTGCAAATAAATACAAGACAATATCGCAAATGCAATGCAAGGTAAATACATCTAGAGGAAAAAAGGGAAACTTGCAGATAAATACAAGACAAATGCCTATAGGCATGTACAAAGACGTACCTGTAGTGAATAGAAGATGCATTAACACACGAATACAAGATGAATGCCAGATGAATACAAGATGAATACCAGACAAATACTTGCAGACGAAAGCATGTAGACAAATACAAGAGGATGGGTAACAGCAGGTGAATAGAAGATGATAACAGACGAATACCAGATGGAATACCAGATAATACAAGACAAATATCTGCAGATTAGTGAAAGGAAAAATACATGTAGATTGAAATTACAGGATGACAACTTGCAGATTAATACAAGACGAATGCCTGTAGACAAATACAAGACATGTACCTGCCGGTGAATACCACAAGAATACCAGGACGAATACCAGAAGAATCCAATGAATACCAGAAGATACAGATGAATACACAGATTAATACAAGATGAATACCAGTGCAAATAAAATACAAGAACAAAATCGGCAGATGAATGCAAGGTGAATACATCGAGATGAAGACAAGATGATATTGCAGATAAATACAAGACAAATTGCCTATAGGCATGTATAAGACAGGTTACCTGACTATGAATAGAGATGAATAAACACACAAATACACAAGATGAATGCCAGATGAGTACAGATGAATACCAGACAAATACTTGCAGACGAAAGCATGTAGACAAATACAAGATGGGGTTAACAGCAGGTGAATAGAAGATGAAAACAGACGAATACCAGATGAATACCAGATTAATACAAGCAAATATCTGCAGATGAGTGCAAGGTAAATACATGGAGATGAATACAGGATGAATACTTGAAGATAAATACAAGACAAATGCCTGTAGACAAATTAAATACAGGTACCTGCGGTGAATAGAAGATCATGAATAACTGACAAATACAAGAGAATACTTGCAGATAAATACAAGACCAATGCCTGCCATTTAAAAAAACAACAAATACCCCAAAATGAATTTAAACATCCAGGCAGCTGACTCACTTAAAAAATACCTGAAGATGAATACCAGATATGTTTGGAATGGAGCAATATGCATAATCTAGATACATTTCCTTTTCATAGTCAGAAGATTCGTCCAAAGTCAAAGCAAACGGGTAATGTTCAATTGAAAAGGGGCTTCAATTGGAATAACATTGCAAAGAGGCATGATATTTCACTGATGACATTCTAGTTTTTTCAAAAACATATCTTTCGCTCTTACTCGGTTGCTGTGCATGTGTAGCAACGTACACGCTGTAGTCTTCCACATGGTTTACCCACACCTTATACCGGCTATACATCGTTACATCACTACCCTTGTTGTACCACCTGTTCACTCCACATGTTCAATGGCAATGCTGATCCTGCGGCTCCTAGTATTGTGGAGTGGAAAAGAGAGAGCTGTATAATTATCATTTATGTTCACTTATCCTATAGAAAATGAGAGTACTTGGGATATTTTGTGCTCTTTTTTCACACTTCAGGCATCATGCTCAAAAATGAACTATTATTGCATTCTTTAAATGTGTATAGGGTCTCCATAAGGAAGGTAACAATCATGATTTAATTTCTTAAACAGTCAACGCAAAGAATTAATCCCACGATAATTTGAACCTCTTCCGGAGTCGGTCCTCATCCGGTATAGTTTGGATTGCAATTAGAATCTCCTTGGTTCTTTTTTTCAACCTCTCATTTGGTTTTACGTTTGAAATCAATAGAACTACTATATACATGCTGTTAATTTCCTTTTAATTTTTGTTGTCGCCTGCCCTAAGGCAGGAAGACACATAGGGATCACTTTGTCCACTGTAGTTGTCTGTTGTTGTTGATGTCTTTTGTTGTCTGTTGTGAAAAAGGGTTAACATTTGCTTGTAATATCCTCATTACTTTGATGGATTTAAACCAAACTTGGTCACCGGTGCAACAGGGCATCCCCCACTTGTTGATGAGGTCAAAGGTCACATACCAAGGTCAAAGGTCATGTGAGGTCAAGTTGTAAAATAGGCTGAAAATGTAAAATTGACCTCATTTGAAAGTTGAAGTTCAATTGGAAACAAACTTGAATCATAGGTGCAACATGGGATCCCTCATTTGTTAAAGAGGTCAAAGGTCACATACCAAGGTCAAAGGTCATGTTAGGCTATCATTCACTAACCGCGACGGCAGTCGACACAAGCGGTCCGAGGACCGATGTATTTTTTTTATTTTTTTTTGTAATTTACATGTTTGAGGAAATTGCACAAGTTTTGTTATTTTGCAGCATCTATGACAACTGTATTGTTACATAAATATATTTTTGTTATTTTCTCATTTCCATCACATTGATATTGTGCAAAAATAAGACCCGTGCAAAAAATAAGCACATACACAGTAGTTTGCCATGTAGCCATGCTATGTCAATACAGGTTAAGGCAAGTTGTACCTTGGCATGTTACATTGGGTGTGATCGGATGTAACACGATCATTTTGTTGCTGAAGCTGGCTGTTGCCTGGAGGAATACGCACATGAAACAGTTAAAGGGGTATTTGGTGATCGGCAGCTTTAGATTTTTGTACCATAGAAACTGCTTGCCTTATGTGTCTAATCTAACATGTAAATTGAATCATCCTCGTAAGAAATTGGCCATTTTTATTGTGTCACCTGCCGTAGGGCAGGAAGAAACATAGGGATCACTTTGTCCGCTGTTGTTGTCTGTTGATGTATTTTGTTGAGAAAAAGGGTTAACTTTCGCCTGTAATATCCACATACTTTAATGGATTTAAACCAAACTAGAGTCATAGGTGCAATGTGGGATCCCTCATTTGTTGTTGAGGTCAAAGGTCACATACCAAGTCAAAGATCATGTGAGGTCAAGTTGTAAGATGAAAATGTAAAATTGACCTCAATTGAAAAGTTGAAGTTCAATTGGAACCAAGCTTGGTTTATGGATATTACATGCAAACCCTCATTGTTTATGAGGTCAAAGGTCGTATGTCAAGGTCAAAGGTCATATGAGGCCTATCACTCACAATCCGTGACGGCAAGTAACACAAACTGTCCGAGGACGGCAATATTTTTTTCTGTCTAATGTGGATAGACAGCACAGTGATCTATGGGACAGTGATACAAACATTTGCTTATACCACCAAAAGACAAGATTGGAATCAACTGAAAATTTTGGGACTAAGCTCTACGCAAGGATATCTAGTAAACCATAAATAGAGAAAAAAATGCTAAAATCATGCAATTCATCTTGAAATGTTAGAATACATTATATTATTAAGCTAAAGAATGAGACAACTGTGGTCATTGATATAGCATCATGCTGTCCCCAATAAAACTAAAATTCACTTGCATAATTACCTCGTCTGTATCGTGCTTTATTTTGTTAATGGAATAAAGCACATGATACAAAGTAGGTGCAAAGGGTATAATGGAATGATGCCAATTCAACAGTTTCCATACTGAGAAAATAATACTCAAAATTTAGATCTTACAATTTTTTTCCCAATATATTGATTTGATGCAGGTCTTTGCTACATATACTCAAAAAAACATTTTAATTTTTCTGCACGGATATTATTTTTCTATTAAAATTTGAGATGTTTTCATAAATATCAGCTCACACTGGCAAATTGTCGAGTTTGCACAGAATTTGAATGTCTGCTGCACGGCAGTGTTTGTGTTGCTATCGCTCCATGATTGTGGACAAATTCAGACAAATGAGTTACCATAGTAACGGCATAATTTCTGATAACACTTTGCCTGCAAAAAAATTCAGTTGAATTAGAGATGTTCCAGTTGATCCAGTTTTAGCAGATGAACATCTTGATCTGTCACATTTGCCCATTATGATATGCCAGAAGTACATCAAGATTTCTCAAGTAATATTGCAAGGAATATGGGGAAGCCTACTGCAATCAATATCCTCATCTCCAGATGTCGAAGATTAAGACTCATAAACACACATTAGGTCTGACTCTATGGAGTTTGGGTACCATACTCATACCCAATACAACAGATGTCAAAATCCCAATGCTTTTGTGAGTAGTGAACTGTTCCCAAGAGGTGAGAGTAGTCAAGGCTGGAGTCTGTGATGCTAGGCCATTAGACGCCACAGGAAATCTGTACTTTCTGTCGTGGCTGTCCATACGGGCCAGAGAATTGTCTGTTGCACGTTGACTAATGACCTGTCTAAAGTCACTGCCATACCAGGCTGCTGGTTTTTGTTCTTGTTTTGTGGAAAGATTTTTTGTGCTATCGCTACCTTAAAGGAATTTCTCCCACAAATTATTGCAAAACGTAGGAACCATTTCATCATATTAGAAGTTATTTATCTTTAGTTCACACAAAAAATTTAGTTGCAGCTTTTTATGCTAGCCAAATTTGCAAATATTGCATCGCTGCAAAAATATCTGTTTAGTCTAACCCGTAGTCTGCATTCTCTGTCATGCATTATTTGAGCTTTTAGAGAAATGATACCGTGCTGTTATTGTACAGGCCGGTAATGACAAGTCATCCTGTGTTCTTATATCATTCAATTTAAAGAGTTTCTGCAACAAGGAGGGCCAATGTAGGTTTTGTAACAATAACATGCAATGTACTTTTTCTCATTCGAATCAATTGCATTATTTTACAGTTTCTATTCGTTTAGTGTAGTCAGTTTACAATTTGATAATGATTTGTGTTTATCATTATTGTTAATTAACAATGTCTTGCATTCTAATTATTTTCTCTGATATAGCTCAACTTTGTTTTTGTTCTTTGTGCTCTTGTCTAAGATGCAATATTCTCCCATACCCATACACATTTTCATAATTCCAAGTTATAATGGTGTACTGTATCAATTATACCTTTCAAGTATTAGTAACTCAATCATACAATGAATATAACCAAGTTTAAAAAAATAGTTTTAACCGAGTTAAATCTGTTTGCAAATCCTTTGTAATTCAAAGTCGTAACGATCTGGTTTTTTACCGTAACCAATTGTTACTCTTCAGCTGCGACTGATACCGTATGCCGATTTCAAATTGAAATTTGATGCTCGTATACTGAAACGGTAAAAAAATGATAATACTTTAATTTGCACTTATTTTTGCTCAGCACATTGCAAGCTTTTGGGGAGTTAGCCGTACTTCAATTATTTCCTCATTCCGTTGGAAACAACTCAAATATTTTACTGCATGGGATGACAGTCATATTTATTTGGAACAGGTATTTTCTACATTTGAATCATTTGAACGCGAAGAGCATAACATCATCAGGAAATAATTACTGAAAACAGTTAATAATTTCGGTTGAGCAATTTTGTGAATTTGGTAAGGCAGCTAGATTCGTGAAGTTAAATTGCCCCCCAATTGATCTGTGTGGACTAGATACTCAGGAGTAGAATTTGCTAGCTTCAGCATAGTCATGGCTGCGGAAGGTGGCAGTAGTTAGTTAAACTCAAGTTTTACATCCGGTTTTGTCCCCTATAAACGAGGGGTGGCTAGATACACCTTACACTCATCAATACTAGCGTGTGAGGATTTAATTAGATCATCATAGATCTGACAGTCCCTATGGAGGGAGAACTTTTCCAATGCATATACTAGAAAAAAGTGCAAATACCAAGATCTAGTGGCTGACGTGAAAACCTTAATGGTCTACATACTACTTTCCAATAGAAGTAAGAAGCAGAGGTTTCTGCAAGCAACTCAGTCAGCATCCTGGCAGCCTTGGGCATTCCTAACGGAAAGAGGGAAGGCTATAACTGATATAGCAGCCACAATTGCACTCAGAGCGCGCATTTCATCTGACTGCAGAAACTCAAGGCATTCGACAGATGGAACTCCAGCAATATGCTCTGAGGGAAGTGGAAATGGTTAGAGCGCTCACAAAACCAGTTTTACAAACCCTCCCTCAGAACCCACTAATCTAGACAAAGAGATACTGCATAGGTAAATTTTCCCTACTAAGTCCCCTTCACAGAGAGATATAAACCAGAGTGCTTCTCTTAAAAACGGATTACAAGTAGGCTCCAAAGTTGACATCACTGTTGTTTTACCAATTGAAACTTTCTATTCAGAACTGGATGTGGTAGGTATGGGTGTGCCATTGCTTTGAAGAACAAAATTATGCAGATCGACTGGATTTAGGTAAAACAGGTATTGTTCACTAATGTGTTTATAACTAATATTGCTGGTGTCAAAATTCAAAAGCCTTTCAAGGTAATTGCTAAAAGAGGAACCTGCTAGATTCGCAAAAATGACAGTTCTCAAAATGAAATTCCATGAAATTATTTTGGTTTTTAGTACTAGTATGTAAAAAAGAATATCTCTCAACAGATTGGACCTGTTTTCCAAATATGTTAAGCTTAGTCGTGCTAAACAAAAAATGATTTTCCTTTCTCTTTTACCTTTCTTTCACTCCTTTTTCTTTTTTCAAACTTTTATTAATCATTTTGATTTTTTTTTTTTTTTTTTTTTTTTTTTTTTTTTTAATTTTATGGTGTTTTTTTGTGTTTTAAAACTTTTTTCCTTTTGAAAACAATGTTCTCCTGGAAGACATTAGGCTGATATTCTGAAAGGGAGACTAACTTTAGTCCTGGTTAAACCAGGGTTAAGTCCTACATGAGTGGACCCTTTGTTTCCTTTCAACCTAGTCTAAAACTGCAACTGTACTCGGGTGAGAAAATTCCTCATGGATGGGCTGGATCGCCCATCCATGAGGAATTTTCTCACCTGTTACATTTCTCTTTCACGTATTTGTGAAAAAAAAAGGTTCCACCCCTGTAAAGGACTACCCTGGTTTAAACCCAGGACTAAAGTTTAGTCTCCCTTTCAGAAGAATACCACCTAAATCTTATACAACTGGTTTCACCAAACAAATAGTTAACACCTTGGGCACTACTGCCTATAATACCCTGTCTGATTGGCTCATTACAGGACCAAACATGAAATGACCCTCTGAGTAACCAATCAAATAGCTTCTCTGTGTAAAATATACCACCATTCTTAACAGTTTCTGATTGGTTCATTTTCATGTATTACCTTTCCACGTACCAATCAGATAGTGCTTAGTGGCAATAACATCATGTAGTGCCCAGCCAGGAGTTAATCCGAGTAGGGGGGTGTTTAAAGAATATTTGGTCCCTTTTTTACATTACATTAAACTCTTCCCAAAGGATATCAACATTGGGTGTGTATATATTTCAGTTCAATGGACTATTGCCAAATATGGACTTAAAGGCCCATGGTCCGACGCTTTAATAGCTGTTTCGTCCCCAGGGACCCCAGAGATTACTGGAAGGGGTCAAATTTTGATATCAGAAAACAGCTACTATTTTTCTCATTTTCCTCCCCTGTGACATTTTAAGTGCTAAAGATGTTTGGTTGGATGTATTAGCGAAAATATGCCACATTTGGTAAGACCAAATTATTTTACGCAGTACTCTATGGGAATTACAAAATTACGTTTTTTAGCCTCACTTAAAACGGGTTGAAATGGGGTTTTTGGGTGAAGGACATTCTATCAAGATTTGAAAGACTTAAAATCGGCCATCCCCCTTTAATACCTTTAACCTTTACTGTTACCCGTGGTGGCCTTCAATAGAAGCTGACATGTCAAGAAATCTTACTTGAAGCAGAAATTCCCTAATGATAAGAAAAAAATTCAATCCTCTAGAAGTACCGATAAGTAATTTTAATTGGGTCAGGATTTTTACAATCGTTGGGATTTTAAGTTATTCTAAAAAATAAAAATCAACTCCCACAGAATATAGACGTGTGTACTGGATACACTACATCCGTTCACTTTTGAATGTGTCATCATGGTGTGATTGCGTGATAGTAACTGACCATGTATGACCACACCACCTGGAGACAATTCGAACCAGGTGCAAGCAATTGACAAGAGGATAAAGATGGGTGACCTAATCATGGTCCTGATTTTTCATATGTTTTTCTCTCTCACCGAAAGCTATCACCAAAACATCTCATTAACAATTTTTTTAGTTAAAAAACAACGGTCCATTCGTTTGGGTCGTTATAAGCAAATGTAATACTAAATTGGCCCATAGGATAGTGTGTTAGTAAATGTTTATATCATAGTTGGAAAAATTTGTGTTTGCATACCATCAAAAGGAAACCATTTCTTGGGCTTAACGAGTAATATGAGAAAAATATGGACTTTCTTCTGATACCAATTCCAATTTTGAATGAAATAAAGTGGGGGGGGGGTTGTCGATTAGGTAACCCACCACTTTTAAGTGAAGGTGTTAGTATGTACCCATCGCCATATTTGGTTGCCAATAGTCCTGACTGCTAATTCCATGGTGCAGTTATCACACCTACTTTTAATGTATTCACAAAATAACAAATCATTGCATTCATATTTATGGATTAGGGGCTCTAACAAATTACCAGTGTCTTTGATGTTCATTTATGAAACATGTTAGCACATGTTATAAATTAATGATCAAAGTTCTAAACTTGGCATCAAATGTCCTTTGTTCCTCTTCGTATGCAATGCAAGTCACAAAATCACAGTGGGAGATCCGTCTTTAACCAGTGATATTCTAAATGATAGTCCAAAGGTCTAACACCGTACGCAATGCCTAACCTTTTTTTATTATAACATGTTTTAACATATATGGTGTTTAGGTATTAAACATGTTAGGCAGTGTTAAGATATCTACAAGTATTTGAAAAATGGCTAAAGTAGTGTTTAGAAATGTTTATAGTGTATTTTAACGAATGTGTTGCAGGAAAAACTTTCAATCAGGTACACAGCTATGAAATCTCTTTGAAATAAAACATACAGAAAGATTTTAATTAGTACAAAGAAATGTGCGCAGCAATTGGCAGGAAAATGCACACTTAACCTCAGACAGGATGTGCATCTATTGTGTGAAATTTCAAGCTGGTCTTTGCATGAATTGCATTTTCTACACAAATGTTTGATAGTAATTTTCATTTAACTTCAGAACACATTTGAGTGTGCATTGACAACCAATTTTCAGGTTAAATTTGCAGATAGTTACTAAACACAAGACTGATGCGTTATCTAGCTTCACTTTTTATTGCCAGTGTTCATTTCTCAGGTTGTCAGAATGGTGTGCATTGTGGATTCTCAAGGATTGTGAGATAGTATACAAATATTTAATGATCATGACGGATCTTTGTGGAATCTATTTGGCCCCCGAGGTTGAATGGAGGGGTGGGGCTACTATTTTCCGCGACAGAAGGTAGAAGGGGAAGAGAAAACAATAGTACCCCACCGCCCTCCGTTCACCGATGGGGACCAACAGATCCCACAAGATCCCGAATAAGATCATTTTAAATATTTGTTGTATATCCTTCATGAAATATGTTTTGTTCATTGATTGGTTAAAAGTGTACTGAGCCTGGGCCTACTTAACAAAAAATAGGACTTGCCTGTATGTACTTGTAGGTAGGCTAGCCATGGACCGGGCCTAGGGATAGGCTAGGCACAAGAGCTTAAAGTTGAACACTGACTGCCCTTTTAGGCAGAGGATAGTCCGCCCACTTACGATTTTTATCAACAACCTTTTTCGGTAAATTAATGACGCTGAGTCTGTACCGAATTTTTACTTCAGGCTGGGAATTTACTGCCATATAGCATACACAGTATAGCTCACCTTTCTGTTTCCGTGCACAGTCATGCAGTGGATGATGCAGCGTTGAGATCATATAAGCGTGTCCTTTTCCATGGCATTACAATAAAAATCACCGCGTGAATTCACCGGTGTTATGTACACAACGTCCTCGAACAGGACAGAACATATAACGTAAATTATTTACCTATACGTGCAGAAGGTTTCCCTCGGTGTTTTTGCAACTGGGCGCATCCATGTTGTTGTACGGGTGTCTATGTGAAATAGCTTCAATATTGCGTCAAAGTTCCTTTTAGGGCAATAACGAATACGAACTTACACATACGTTGAGAAAGACAAGTAAGAGTGTTCACTCATGAATAACGTCACAGTCGTCGCTAGTCGTATTGACCACAGCGAAAAAACCGAAAAAGGAACTGATAACACGGGTCGAGGCTTGGCTAGAGGAATAGGCGGCCTATTTCCACTAGGGAAAATAGGGCTCTATTTCCCGCTGATTCTCTTTCACTCTCTTTTCGCAAATAGTTAAACTATTTGTGGTCATTGTGATGCACTTTTAACCAAGATCAATGAACATGAATATTTCATGAGGGATATTAAATAATCCTATTATACCTCAAATTCTGATATTTCTAAAATAAGTTTATTTTCCATGTTTTAACCCCAAAACAGGATTTTTTTGGCCAAAAAGTGGACGGAATATAAAATGAAATAGCTATTCTAGCTGGATACAAATGTACATTGCGCATTATATTATATCTCTAACATTTTTGCCCAACACCGTGAGCAAAAAAAAATTAGTCAAGGTTTGTAACCCATAACTTGACACCTACCATGGAGAAAACTTAGTTATGGTCTATTTTTTCAACTAAAAGAAGTACGGAAAGATTGTCCAACAACCAGGGAGGAGGATTGCAATCAATCCCATCTTTGTTTGATAAGGGTTAATCAAAGAAATGAGAGATAGGTTTTTTGTAATTTATTTATGGAATATTGAAGTAGGGTTAGGACAGTGGATGTTTGTTTTAATTTGGGAAATGGGCCAATCATCCAAAACAATCCTACAAAAATTGGTAATTGCTTTTTTAGAAGGGCTAATTAGCATAATTTATAAGGTATCTTTGTGGCCCAAAAAGAGGGGGTTCTTTTTGAAGAAAATTGACAACATGTCCAAGGTTTGCAGAAAAAAGATAAACGCCTTTTGGTGATGCTTCAAAACAGAGATGTATTAAAGGGGCGTGTTCAACCGATCGTCTTTGGGGGAACCCCCTGATTTTACCCGGGAAGTAGTTAGTATCGATTGTGGATCCATGAAAGGCCGTATTTTTCTCATTGTTGTCCTGAAATTTGAGCCCTCGAAATCATTTCATTCCCAAGATATAAACAAAAAACTGCCGTTTTAGTGGTTAACCACTTTATTAGTACAGTATTGAATAGGGCTTTGCAACATGCATTATTGCGTCAAAACCGCAAGTTTGTTTCCCAGGTACTTGGTGGGGTGTATGCGCAAGTGCCAGGCTCTCATATCAAGTAGAGAACACAATACACATAAATCGGAACAACCACCTTTAACTGCCTTAACCTAGGCTTTTACTCAGTAAGGAAGTCCCCCTCCCCAGAGCTTGACCGTACACTTAACTTTTAGGTTATCTCTTGGTGTAGTAACAGGTAACTCTTTAAAAAATAAGTCAATCTTTCATAAATTAATCCTGTAAGACATCGTTTTGACTAATAGGACTAATTTGGAGAAGATTGACTAATTAAGTTTGACAGATAACATACATTTTATCTTTGTTGTTTGCTCCTTGAGAATCAGGTTATGTGCCAATAAGAGCTGCACCAGGGTATAACAGTCAGGAACAGAATACGCTACCAATTGTGTGTACACAAGGTTTGCCAATCTGCACAGTGCATACCCCAATTGGTTTGAATGAAGAGTTCAGGTGGGGCATGTTTGAACAAAACATGATTAAAAATGCTCTCTTTAGTTTGGTCTTTCAATCCACGGACATTAATAACAATTCACATAAGTAAATTTTCAGCTTTGATAAGCTTTGACTGTTCACAGATGGTCTAGAGTCACCACAGACATCTTATTCTGCACTGTCAAATTACATCCGATGCGCAATTGCTCGCCTTATTCTGTCCCTGACTATAGACCAATCCGACAGCAGTCATTACTGCGGTGTTCCGAGACTGGGAATGTGTACACTTACTTACTGCGTGCACGATCTATTACTGCAATCCCCACGGTGATTGCTACAATCAACTGTCCCATGGAGATTTTTGGTGCTTTGCCGCTAGAGGGCTAAACACAGTAAAGGCTTAGTGGATATGTGTATAGTGAATCCAAGAAAGTTAAAGCATATAGCACCACAGATGACTGCCAAATTGTGTGAACACGTTTTTCTATGGAGCATGAACTGTGCAGAACAGCGCCACTAAGTTGAGATAGCGATTTATTCTGTATTCAAATACGTGTTCACACAATTTGGCACTCCATGACCCTCACAGTAATAGCTGCTTTAGTGATGTCATTCCTATAGGTGCATGTATAAGTCTATGCTATGATAGTCACTAAAAGCAGTGCTTATTACATAATTAGGTAATTTTGATTTTCTTGCTCTAAAGAGAGACCAGGACATTTCCAGAAAAATGCACCCCCATTTTTTTCAAAACATGAGGTTTTTGCATGTTTGGAATGCTTATCACACATGAAGGGAATCGTCCATAAATGTTGTATTATTTATATTATTAATATAATAAACAATTGATTTAGAAATTCATGGCAGAAAATCAAAGCTTCTCTCTAGAGCCAATTAGGACAGCAGGCAAGTTCAAAATTTAGTTTTGAAATTATATTCTACTTGTTTGTCCAATAAAGCTTTGAAATGTTCTTGATGGTAGCTGTTCTACAAATCAGGTGCAAATTGAGAGAATTTTTTGTCTTCAGAGAATCTTGTGCCCCTTTAAAGGATATTCAGAGATCTCAAGATGTTTGCTTTAATTGATTCATAAGTTAACTATTCAATAATAGAACTTGGAAAAACACAATAAAAATATGATAAGTAATACACTTGTACTCAGCAATATACAGTACAAACCATCTTGACTTTGCTCATTGAACCATATCTAAAAACAGCCTGGTGGCTTAGTTTCAGTTTGCATGAAATTTATATGGGTGTTGACCTATTTAATTTGACCAGATCCAGGCAATGAATAAAAAAAAAACAATAGTTTTGACAGGTTTTTGTCTTATTCCTTTGAGTTATTTCTTAATTTATTTCTTAACCTATCTGTACAAGCAAAAACTTCAGTTATTTTTTTTAATTATATGCAAAAATTTCAATTTATTTAAAAAGGACATCTTTTCATGACATAAATGAATGTTTTTCATTGTGGATAATGTGGCTCTATGCTACTGTTATCCACTGCAATTTGCATTGCCATCTGGCCTGAATACAGAACCACCCCTTTGTGAAAGAGAAGGCTGGATTTATTTCATGCCTTACTTTATTTCCTTTAGACATTCAACCCACTCTCTGTTTGTTGGGCTTTTGATTGGCAGTGGGGAGAATCTACCTTCTATCCCCTCTCAAAGCACCAACTGGTTACTTCAACAACTGTTACACTTTCATAGTATTATGTCAGGAGCTCTGCTATTTTTCAGAGCTATGGCATAACAACGGGAAAATCTGTAACAAACTTTCTTGATTCTCATCACACTTTCTTGGATTTACAACCGAATCTTTTTCTCCAGTTTTGTTGGTTATTTCACTATTTTATTTGTATGCCCATTTTGTATATACACACATAAACTAACTGATCAACTTTGGTCTTATGCCCATCTCATGGTGGCTGTGACTTACTAACCTCTGACACCTCCTTGCCCTTTGACCCGACCTGGGATTACCTTTTCATCTGTTGGTATCAGGCAACTCTCTCTGGCTGCGATTAGCTGCTGAATGGTAGCGAAGATCCAGCCAACGATCAATAATGATGTCCGCCGGAGAGGCTGTTAAGGGTGGAGTTTCCATTGCAATTTACTTTATTACATATCAAGGATTTAGGGCTAAAAGGTAAAAAGACCCCATCTGCAATTAATGCTGCCATTTGTTAGCTATTCCGATGTGGCCTTCTTACTGTACCCGTTATTCAGGGTTTGCACTGGGGTGGGTATTTAAGTGTATCATTGGATATGCCCTTTAGTAAGGGTCGAAAAACTCATCGGCAGGTACAAGGAAGGTTCCTGAGTGTCCAGATGCTCGCATCTTTATCATCACATTATTGGTTTTAGACCAATCCTGGTTTTTTTTCCCTGGACCACAACCTTTTCAAAGACTTTACAACTTTAATTTGGACCCCCTTAAACTGAGAGCAGCATTGATATAAACAAATTCCTATATGTTTGTGCACATCAAATCAAAATCAAAGGAAACGAGTTTCCAATGTCATATACTTTTTTGAAGTTTTTAATTTAAGCTACTTCTCCCCATTCAAAATGCACAATTTTGATGCAAACCCTTATCATTTGGACACATCTGTTCCAAAAGATACGTAGTTGCTTTGATTTCCTAAATGATGAAACAATACGAAATGTATCGCCTCTTTCAAGTCCATTTCTCAAAAATCAAATAGTGACATCCAACTCATTTCATGTGATCATGTCACCTTTGTTGGTTAACATATAAAGAGATCATTAATTGGTATTCTTGATACAAATCAAAATAGTAATAGTCATGAATTTGAAAAGTACCAGCACAAATTATATGTTAGACGTTTTGAATGAGTTCAATCTAATATCTGAAACAAGAAAGCCATTAATGTCAACTATGTCTCCTTTAATGCACAACGCTGTATGCTTAACTCCTTTGTCCACCAACCATGACGAAATCCCTGAAGGCGCATGACGAGGGCGAAGCCTGAGGCTGAGCTGAGCAACACGTCTTTGTGCCAATAGGCATACTTCTGTGCAAGCATAATGTGTCAATCAAAGTATATGTTGCCATTGTAAGGGGGCAAGTATGTACTAATAACTACATACCCAAACATTGTTAACCAAACCCTTACCTTAATTTTGAACGCCCGACAGTAACATAAAACAATGCTGTCAGACTATTGTATCGAATTTGGTTGACTGCAATGCATTGCATATATGTGAGCTCAGTCATACGGCGGCTTCACCCATCGATGGAACTTCATGTTCCAACAGTTCCCAGGATATTTATGGAAGCTTTATCAATGGAAATAAAGAAAAACAAACCACACAACATTTTTGCCAAAAGGCTTTGTTTTACTCTCCCCAGGGGGAGGGTGCTATATCATATGAAAGGGACCCAGGACTTTAGCCAACTAAAAATAAAACCTTAATGAAAGGCTTAAAACCCCAATTATTTAGTAAGAGGCTTTCAAAAGTAAAGTATGGAAGTATATGTAATTAGAAGCATTGAAGTCCTGTCTCATGCAGGAATGTGTTTCTATATCATTGCTGCTCTTTAGTGTTATTAAAATACTGTAAAACAGTAAATTTCGCTAGCAATTTAATTTCGCTAATTTTGCTAAGACCTCCAAATCGCTAAATTAAATTGCCACCAATAAAGATGATACTATAGTCTAACATAGCAGGTTGATTCAAATTAGTGAAATTAATTGAAAATTAAAAAAAATAGATTTTGCTAATTCGCGAAATTTTAAGTTGCCGTGAAATTAAATTGTTTTAACAGTAGGGCAATTTGAGATCACTCAACTACTCGGAATATATGTTACCTGACAAGAGTACAAAAACAAAAAAATTTCCCCCCCTTTAGCCTATTACACATTTAGGATTTGTTATGGGAGATTGTGGATTAATCAAGCCTGAATTCATTCTTTATTGTACTAAAACCTAAACTGCACATTATATAGCACCGCTTGTGGTGATGATTTTCAAATTTGTATGCAAGATTCTTTATTGCCATAAATCATAATTCATTTCAAATGCTAGCAATATCATGATTTTTTTGTTTGTTTATTTGTTGTATGATGTCATGGTGATGTGAATTGTAATGCAACAAGTTTGATTGCATCCTGAGGCCAAGTTATCAATTATTTCACCTAAAAAATCTCAAGGCTCAAGGAATTCTAAAACACTGTACTTTGGATACCTACTGTTTTAACAGTTTTTAAAACAAATTTTACCCCTTCTGAACACAACATCACTACTTTCTGTTAGAGGATTAATCCATGCAGCTTCCATTTCAACTTTTATTCCCCTAAAATTGATGTTTCTAGAACAACCTCTGCCAAAAGGGGTTCAAATCAAATCAACCCTGGGAGATTTATCATTTTGATGTGAGCCTCAGGGAAAGAAACATGAGAGTTAAGGCTTCAAACCTCATTGATGCCCTTTTGAAGATTGGATTGGAAATTTGTTGTTTTATTTATCAAGTCGTATTCTTGTCTATTTAACACGGAATAGAAAGCAAAATAATCAGGAAGCAAAATGATTTTGATACCCAGATGTTGAAATCTCGCCAAGTGAATTTTTGAACCCTCTTGTTTGGTGATGCATATCTTTTGTTGTACACCACTGATTCAACTGCTTCATCGTTCCTTTATACAGAACCTTATAAAACAAATTACACAGCTCCATATTTTCCAAACGTGTTCTTTTCCCTCTCTAGATTTTTCAAATTATTTTGGTACACACTATATCAGCGGCGTACCCAGAATCGTCAGGGGGCGTGTGGTGGTAAATGTATACTCTGGTGTGTTTCAACAAGGAGACATTCATGCTCAAATTATCTTATTCAAGGTAGGATTAAGTGCAAACGAGAGATTTCGCATATCAGTTCCCGTAAAAAAATTGCAAGTACTATTTTTGCCCTAATGTCAAGCGTTTCCATCAAAAATAACCCATCTGAAAGAATTAGCTGAGAAGTGTTTCTTTGGTACGAAAATTGTGAAATTTCAAATTCGTATAGAGCAATACAAAATTCACCTATATTTTCTATTGAAATATAACAATACCAACACATTTTGGTTTGTCATTTTAAGGTTACTCTGTAGCTAAATAAAGGTAGATCTATTGAGTGTCTAAACTACATGAAATCCACTACATATCACAGAAATTGGACAACTTTGAAATCTCTCGTTGCACCTTAATAATTAGTAATCATGTGAGTTGTGAACATAATCCCTAACTACCCAAGTATAATATGCCTACTTGGTTAAAGAATTATGAGAACCAGTATAAATTGTTGTTTGATAACATGCAGTAAGTTAACTCTGCTTCTTTCCCCCGCTTTGCCGATCCTGGGTACGCCACTGTATACGTATTCATTATGGGGTTGAATAATTACCAACTTGGGTCAAATCTGTACCCCACAATTTGTTAATATATTGCACATGTATGGATAAAAAATTACAATGTTTAACAAATACAAATACACCTTCCCTTGAATCATTGACTCTTTGTCCAGTTTTGGAATTTGCATATTATCTTGTTTTGATTTGAAAATATTGAAAACAGCACATCAGTGGGATTTTGCATGTTGATTAACATCACCGTAATATTATAGTAAACTGGGCAAGAAGTCTCACATTGTTTTAATGGCTTTATGAAATATGAATGTGGATTCAAGCCGCATGGACTCATAAGCGCGCTGACAGAGGCACCTGCCTCCTACTATTTCTAGCTCACTTCTTCTCAATTATTCATACTCAAGTTATAAATAATAAAAAAAAAAAAAAAAAAAAAAAGTTTAAATATATTTTAGAAATGTTCATTTACTTTTATTTTCAATTAGAAAATAAGTGCTTGAATTTTCACAGATAATTGTGGAAATTAGTGATTAAAAGCTCATTTACTTTTTGAGATATGAATTTTTAAAGTGGAAAAAATTAAATATCGCAGCTTGAGAAAACAATAAAATACATAAGAAATATCATAGGAAATTTTCATTTGCGAAGTTACATTTTCGACCATAACTTTTGAACGGAAGCTCCGATTGATGTCAAACAAAAAGCAATAGAAAGGTATTTTTTCCCTCAATTTTAATTTGTAATATTAATTTTTAGACCTCCCAAGGGGTAATTCCACCTTAACTCTGCTTCTTTCCCCCGCTTTGCCGATCCTGGGTACGCCACTGTATACGTATTCATTATGGGGTTGAATAATTACCAACTTGGGTCAAATCTGTACCCCACAATTGGTTAATATATTGCACATGTATGGATAAAAAATTACAATGTTTAACAAATACAAATACACCTTCCCTTGAATCATTGACTCTTTGTCCAGTTTTGGAATTTGCATATTATCTTGTTTTGATTTGAAAATATTGAAAACAGCACATCAGTGGGATTTTGCATGTTGATTAACATCACCGTAATATTATAGTAAACTGGGCAAGAAGTCTCACATTGTTTTAATGGCTTTATGAAATATGAATGTGGATTCAAGCCGCATGGACTCATAAGCGCGCTGACAGAGGCACCTGCCTCCTACTATTTCTAGCTCACTTCTTCTCAATTATTCATACTCAAGTTATAAATAATACTTCTTACCCCTTAGGTACATCCAAGCTGCCAGTTCGCCGAAGAATGTCATGATTCTGATCGACACGTGAGTTGCCCATTTGGTATCGTGATAAAGAGAACTTTTAATCTCAAAATAGTTAAGAACTTAAATTTTTAAGATAATTTTTTTTTCTGGTTGAGTTGTAATCCTTAGGTTAGCCCTAACTGCAACCATAAATTTTAACTACTTTGTGAATTTCTGTTGAAATGGTAAAAAAGAAACTTTTAGGAATGTTTTCTATATTTGAACAATCTCATTATAAGGCTTGTGTAAAGACTAACTTTTAACATTTTTATGATTTTCGAATCTGTCTAGTATTGTCCAATATCTACTTCATAGCAATATAGGGGAAAACAAGGAAATTTAGAGTGGTCTTTAGTCTAAACACAAGTCTTTACATCTCTCTTCTAGACTGTCTGTTGTTTTGTGTCACCTGCCTTAAGGCAGGAAGACACATTGGAATCATTGGGTCAACTGGTGTTGTGTCTCTTGATTGAGGTCTCTTAAGTTGATGTCTGTGTTTTGTGTGCACTGGCTTAAAGGCTGCAACGAGAGATTTCACATATCAGGTGCCCCTTAAAAAATCGAAAGCACTGATTTTTTCCCTAATGTAAAGCTTTCTATCAAAAATATCACCATCTGAAAGGATTAAGCTGGGAAATGGTTCTTTGGTACAAAAATTGTGAAATTTCTAATTTCATATAGGAGCAAATGCGAAATTCCGCCTATGTTTTATATTGAAAATAAGCAAATCAAAATCACCTTTTGTTCTCTTTTAAGACATTTCTGTAGCCAAATACAAGGTAAGAAATTCTAGTGAGTGTCTAATCTATATGAAATGACTATTATGACACAATATTGGGTGCCTCAAAATCTCTCGTTGCACCTTTAAGGCAGGAAGACACATTGGGATCACTTTGTCCCGGTCTGTTGATGATGATGATGCTGTTGTCTGTTGTTGTTGTGAAAAAGGGTTAACATTTGCCTGTAATATCTGCATACTTCAATGGATTTAAACCAAACTTGAGTCATAGGTACAACATGGGATCCCTCATTTGTTGATGAGGTCAAAGGTCACTTATGGTCAAAGGCCATGTGATGTCAACATAGACTGAAAATGTAAAATTGACCTTACTTGAAAAGTTCAATTGGAACCAAACTTGGTTTATAGATATTACACAGAAACCTGCATTTTTTATGAGGTCAAAGGTCACATGTCAAGGTCAAAGGTCATGAGGCTTATCAATCACGAACCGCAATGGCAGGCCACTGGCAATCCGAGGACCGCGATGTATTTTTGGGTGCTGTGATGCACTCTCTTTTGCTGGTTTCCCTTTCATTTTCATCTTTGTTTTTTGTATTTTGTTTTGTTCTTTTTTTTCTTTATGGGAGTGGTGGCAAAGTTGTCTTTGTTACATCTTGGGCTTGGATATAGCTCCTGTGTTTTATTGTACTGCTTTATGTACCTCCTATGTTTTATTGTACTGCTTTTGTATTTAAACATGGTTCATGAATAAAGGTTGGAAAAACAACATCTGAACTTGATGTCAGACAGACCATTGTATTTTGATGTGACTTTTTATTTGATTTATGCCTCTGATGTGGTGAGAACATAAAAGACAGCTGCATAGCACCTTGACAACCATTTGGGTGGATACATTGCACATTATTAAAAAACAAGGCAGTTCTCGAGCCACTAGTGTTGCCTGCTTTGTGATCCACCTCCTTCACTTTCTGTGCAAGTTGACTTCTTGTGACCTTTGACCTTGCTGTGCAACCTTGAACCCTACCATGACATGCAAGTGTCTGTGGTACACCTATGACCTGAGTTTGGTGGCGATCGGAGTTGTGTCCATGCACGAGCATGAAAAATATTAACCAAACTGTAGCATAAACACACGTACATAAATACACCCAAACATATACACACGGACAGACATAATGAATTTGGATTAGTATGTTGCAGGCGACACAACAAATGACAGTGAGGTCAAAAAAACCTGCACTAACACTAATATTATTTTAAACTTTTTATTTTTTACAGGAGTGGTAGCACGTATGGATTGACATCAGAAATCATTAAAGTATCTGTGTCGAAATCCCTTGACACCCTGGGAAATGATGACTTTGTCAACGTGGCTTATGTAAGTACCAATATATGGGAGAGAACCATGGAACTATATAAGAGGAAGAAGTGAATCGCGTGTATTATGGAATAGCCCAAGCCCGTAACCGCTTTCTCTCACACTCAGTGCGCCGTGGTCGTTGTTGCGCGAGCACTCGCGCGTCGTCACTGTTGGTGCGCAAGCACACGCATATAAAAATCTGTGCGTCACGCGTTATGTTATCAGTGTTGCATTTCCCCAGTGTTCCATTGTCTGATCGATCGATTTTTCTGCAATAATTATGCGAAAATCAATCGATGGAAGAAACCATGCATCTAAAAAGATTCCTGCATTCCTAATGCGCAAAAAGTCTCCCGATGACCCCTGTTAATTTTGTTTAGGAAAAGAGATATTTGAGTCCGAGTGATAGCATGTGGCATCAGTTGTTATTGTTGTTTTCACTCGCTAAAGTATGACGAACGTAAAATACCGCGTGCTCATAAATATGCATTAAGGATTTTCCAAATACGACGATACGTAAACTAAATATGATGGTGCCCAAAACTTTTGGGCACCTCGATTTTGGTTACGCTGTTTCGGGAGAATCTTCGGGTCTGGGTTATATTTACGTCGTTGGAGAGAACCAGATGGGCATGAGCACATTGCTTTATGCTTGTATAATATTTTAGTACTGAATTGCAATGATAATATTCATTTTAGAATGGAGCTCTTGTCAGTCACATTTTTCACTACAAAAAGGTGCAAAGGTCAACGTCAACATCTAAGTCGCCTTTAAATTGGGAGACACGAATAGTGAGACAAAAGAGTGTGTGTGATTAAAAGAATTAAAAAAGAATTTAGTTATTGTAAGTAGCCATGCAACTTTACATTCATATGCAAAACACTGTCATATTTGCAAACTAAACAAACAGTGACATTTGTTCCTGTGTAATATAGTTTGTGTTAATGTGGACTTTGGATGTTGACTGGATGTTGACTTTTTCCCATGATGCATCTGGAAAACATCTCCTCTGGGGCAACCGTTGGTGGTGCACCATATTTCATATAGCGAGAATAGACGATTTGGACAATCCCCATAATGCATCCCATATAGTGCCCATTTCCAACTGGGAACTTGTACCAGAGTTAAAGGTGCAATGAGAGATTTCCCATATCAGGTGTCCTAAAAAATTGAAAGTACTGATTTTTGCCCTGATGTAAAGCTTTCCATAAAAAATAACCCCATCTGAAAGGATTAAAGGGATTAGCAGCGATATTGTGAGAAAATCGAAGTGTGTACAATTCCATATAACTGCTTTAATGTAGAAACAAACCACCAAATAATGAACAAAATGAAGTATTTGAGGAAATTTGTCATACCGTCTCCCGCATATACACATACAGCGATGACGTCTCAAAATCTACAATAAACTGATGATTGTGGTTTACACTAGCACAGAATGAACAAGATCAATAATGTTTGTGTTTGAGGTCAAACTGTATTGATCATGGTGCACAAAATCACGCTTAAAATCTGCGATATTCACCAAGAAAGGCTTTTTTGATCTCAAGTCGGAATTTTGATACGCACGTATAGAAATTAAAGAATTGGATAAAAGGTACTGCATTGTCTTTAATACACGGATTTCAAGCCAACCACTTGCAGGTTATGTTTGCATATCCATGCCAGTAACAAAAATACAAAAATATGAATTTGATGATTTTTTTGATGTTTCGGATTAGCAAATCACTGCTAATCCCTTTAAGCTGAGACATGTTCCTTTGGTATAAAATTGTGAAATTTCTAATTTTGTATAGGAGCAAATAAAAAATTCATCCTATGTTTTATATTGGCAATATAGCGATTGTATTTTATTAAAGGTGCAACAAGAGATATTGGGCACACATATATTGTGTCATATGTAGTGATTTCATACAGATAAGACCACCAATAGATTTCTTACCTTGTCTTTGGCTACAGAAATGCTTTGAAAGTGAAAACCAAAGGAGATTTCCATTTGCTCAATTTCAATATAAAACAGGCTGAATATAGTATTTGCTGCTATAGGAAATTATAAATTTCAAAATTTTTGTACCAAAGAAATATTTCTCAGGTTAATCAGTCCTTTCACATGGGAGCATTTTTGATAGAAAGCTTTTCATTAGTGCAAAAACCAGAATTTTCACATTTTTAGGGACACCTGTTATGTGTAAATCTCTCATTTTCCTTTAGACCTGCAACAATGTTGCCAGCAGTAATTTGCCGTGTCCATCGTTGAGTATGTTGTAAGTGCTCGCTCTATGAAATCCATATCGAAGTGGTTCAAGCTAACAGCCCTTGACATGTCTGACCCAAACGATTTGGTTACCGTAATCCTGATAGTGTTGGCGAGCATAATTTACGTCTTGGACAAGAAAATGAAGCGTGTGGGCTTCTGCTGCATTGAAAGGGAATCGGAGCGTTGTTGGGAAGATGTTATTGGGACCATCCGTTTTTCAGAATGCATAATAACTGAATTTGAAATTATTGTGATAAGCACAGGCCTAATATTTCAAAAAATTAGTGGAATGTTGATCTCATTTTGATGATGAATATTATGATATGAGTGGAAATTGTTTTTTTTTTGTAGGGGAAATGATAACTAAATTGACACAACGACTTTTGTGTCTCTTTTGGATGGAACAATTAAAGGTGCACTGAGAGATTTTTGAGGCACCCAAATATTGTGTCATAATAGTAATTTCATATAGACTAGACACTCAATTTCTTAAACCGTATTTGGCTACAGAAATGCCTTAAAAGAGAAAAAAGGTGATTCTGATTTGCTTATATTTCAATATAAAACATAGGCTGAATTTCGTATTTGCTCCGATACGAAATTAGAAATTTCAAATTTTTGTACCAAAGAAACATTTCTCAGCTTAATCCTTTCAGGTGGTGTTATTTTTGATGAAAATCTTTACATCAGGGTAAAAATCAGTACTTTCGATTTTTTTAGGGACACCTGATATGTGAAATCTTCCGTTGCACCTTTAAAAATTAGGTCAGAATTAAGTAGACTTCACCATTGGTTTTAAAATATAATCATGGAACCTTTCCTGAATTTAAAATTCTATGTAATACAAGGGTTGTTTTTGTTGTATGAATAATGATAAAGTGCACTAAACAAGGTCACAGGACCGTGCCGGGAGCAGGATGGAAACATGTGAAATGGTGTAAAGCTGGTGCTTTTTAAACCCAGGGGGCATTTGATGGCAGAGGACGTACCAAAAAATAGGGGTCTTTGGGTGCAAGACAGCCAAATTGCCCCTGTTTTTTTGGGGGGGTGACAATTTGCTAAATTTCCCCAAAAATTGTGTATTTGGGTGAAATTTTTGCAAAATTTTCTAAAAATTAGAGGTCTTTGAGTGAAAATTTTCCTAACAAAAAATAGGGGTCTTTGGGTGACAGTGGTAAATTTTTCAAATAATATGGGTCTTTGGGTGACAAGGATGCTGAAAATGGGTGTTATAAATGCCTTATATACACATCACCTACAAGATGAGAGTGCTCCACTATCCAGGACTATGCACCTATGACAAAAACCCACACCGAAACATCAAAATCAGCTTGCGATTTGCAGATTGTATTACCTTCCTTTTTCAATTTCACTTGGGATTAAGCCACTTCAAAAGATTAAAATAAAGTTAACAATATTAACTTCTCATATAATTTCATTGTCAAGTCAGTTTTTATCTTGGAAGTGACTATTCGCCAGACTAGTCCGGCGAATACTGTTGTGAAATCTATTTACCGGACAAACTTAAGCGGGCGCTATTTATATAGTATATCTATCATATCACAATGGTATTATCGGTTTATTCCGTAAAGCTTATGTAGGATTAAAATCAATCACCACCCACATCCTCCCTCGCTAGAGTAGTGGATAAGAGCATCGATTTATAATGCAGGTATCACAGGTTCGAATCCAACCATGGCCTTTTTCAAATAAATGTATTTCAATATTATTTTAGAGTAAAGAGAAATATTACTAAGTCCAGTACGAAAGTTTGTCCGGTAAATAGATTTCACAACAGTAATTCGCCAGACTAGTCCGGCGAATAGCGTTTGCCTTTTATCTTATGGCTTTTAGAAGGGATACTGTCATGGTGCTTTCCTTACGTCTGGCATTGTTGTCATCTGAAATTTCATTTTCAATTTTGAAATTTTGAAATCCAGAAATTTTTTCTGCAAATTTTAAAAGAATTATAACAATGTTAATAAGGCACATTGTGAATTTCTCATCTGACCCTTCTCTAGTAATGATAACATGCATGGCCTCCTGACCTGTCATACATGACTATATAGTAAGTAGTTTTATTGTGTCAGTATACTGACTGTGAACTTGCTTTATATGCCATACAGCTGTGTGGGATTAACTGTTCTTTTTTCTGTTTTACTTTTCCAGTTTAGCAGTGATGTGGATCATGTTAGTTGTTTTCGGGGATTTGTTCAAGCCAACTTGAGGAACAAAGAGGCAAGTCAAATGTTAACCATCTCAATCCCAAGAAACCAAGTCAAAGTTCCATACTAATTTAAATATTAGAACACTGCACTACTACTGTGTTAAAATGTCACACTTGTCATAGCAACTACAAACATACTATAGCCCACACTATTTTGGAAGCCATATTGAAAATCTGCAAAGAAAGTCTTGCCTGATCTTTGCGACGGTAAATTGTCTGAACAAACCAAATACCTGACGATGTTCTTGGATGTCTACGGATCATGCTAATGAGTTATGCCTGGAGTAAAAGGGCAAAGGAAGTACAGCATGCTAAGGACTATTAAAATGAGATTGTGATTAGGTCTGTGGTGTACTATTGTTGGACATAAGTTGCTTTAGATTGATGTAAGGAAGATCTGTGTTTGAGCAAATATCTAGTCTGGAAAATAAGTGCTCCAAGCTTGAGGTTTTTTATCAAGTACCAATGACAAAAAGTTATCTTGGGGTCATTTGAGTGAGTGTTAAGATGAACAAAAAGTGATTGTATTTAGTGACCAAATTTAGTTGTCTACTTAAATTTTCCTTTTGTTGAAGATTTTAAAAAATGGAAAAATTGTACCCAAATGTTAGTTTTAAAAGCTATACCAGTGTCTTCTGTGACAAACTTTTTTTATCATATTCAAGATAACAAATACCAAGTTTGTTGTGGGCCTCCAGCTAGACCACTTAGCAATCCGTTGTGCGTGTGTTTGTGTGTGTCACTAAATTATTTTTTTAATTGACCTTAATTGAAGATTTGAAGTTCAGTTGGAACCAAACTTGTGTCATAGGTGCACCATGGATCCCTCATATGTTGATGAGGTCAAATGTCATGTTGAAAGGTCAAAGGTCACGTGAGGTCAAGTTGAAAAATGGGCTAAAAATGTAAAATTGACCTCAATTGAAAAGTTGAAGTTCAATTGGAACCAAACTTGTGTCATAGGTGCACCATGGATCCCTCATATGTTGATAAGGTCAAAGGTCATGTGCCAAGGTCAAAGGTCTTGGAGCGGCCCACAACTTATATTATTTGAATATAGTGAGCGCGAAAGCCGAGAACCGCGAAATTCTAGTCGTTTATATTTTGTATTCTTCCATTGTTTTTTCCCCAGAAACTGAAGGAAGCAGTTCAGAACCTGGAGTCAGCTGGAATTGCCAACTTCCATAAGGCTCTGGAATTTGCATTCAATGAATTTAAAAATGTGAGATTTGAACTCTATCAAAGAAATAATGTCATTCTGTAGCAAATCCTGTTTTCTGACATCACATGTTTGAAAGTCTTGCTTATTATGACAAAACCAGAATAAGACGAAAAGCATCAATGACACCATCCTGTGCAAATTTTACACACACACACAAAATAATAATCAGTGGGCTAGAATGATTTTTCTTAAAAATCTAGTTTTACACAGATCTCTATGAAAAATAGACATATAGAGGGCACTATAACATACCAATTATGATCTTTGTAAGCCTTTATGACTAGATTCTCGTAGTAGCATTTTCTGATTTTTACAGGAGTAATAGCTCTTGTATGTGCCCATTCATATCAGCTTGATGTCAAAATTGTGTCACCACTACTGCTTAAAATTGTTCAAACACAAATCATACACTAGCTATTTGAACCCATGCAAATTGTCTTTTATTTTTTAGAGCAATTTAATAAGTAGGTAGGTGCAGGAGCTATTGCCCTGTAAAAATCTGAGAAATCCATTGTGGAATCTTGCCATATAGACTTACAAAGATCTTGATTTGTATGTTATAGTCCCCTCTATATGTCTATTCTACATAGAGATCTGTGTAAAACTAGAGTTTTAATAAAAATTACTCTTGCCCACAATGAAATTTTATTAAATTAGGATCTAACTGGTGGAATAACTAAATCAATTAAGTTGTCAAAGCTGTGTCACTATTTATTTTTTTGCTTTATTCTTGGTTTCTCATAATAAATGGCTCTAGTTCATATTTGAGTAAAAATTAGTCATCAAAAAATAATTCCAACAAAGATAAATTTGCTATAGAAAATGAGACTAATGCTGTGTTTGATTTTTGTCAAATCTCTCTAGTTTAATGATGATAATGAGCTGAATCAAGGCGCAAAATGTCACCAAGCTATACTCATCTTTACTGATGGTGGAGAGGACACAGAAAAAGAGGTGTTTGAGCACTACAACAGACCTGTCAAAGTAAGTCAACCATCTATTAAATAAGTGGCCGTCATTTTTGTGAGGCGGGTCCAAAATATAAGAAAGGTCGTATTTTTTCCCCTGAAACTTGGGGTCATAATGTAGGCTCTCACAACATAGCAGCCATCTAATAACAATATTCAACATAAAAAAACAGTACCTATGTGTTAAAGGGACAAAATTATAATCAACTTTGTAATCAACTCACATTTTTGAAGTAACTTTTTCTCAGGGATATAATGCACCTTTAAAGAGAACGAGTCCAGTTTTGCTGTGGTAAAATTCTTGTTTAAAGTCAGTTTGACAAGTTTTGGCATGGCATACTAGGTTAGGGTCATTTAATTATAGTTATGAAGGGGTTTAATTTCAGATAGGCAACTCCACACAACCAGACCCGTAACCAGTGGGGGGGGGGGGGGGGGGGGGGTGAGGGAGGCAGATGCCCCTCTCCCCCAATTCCCAAAAGCCCCCCCCCCCAAAAAAAAACTAAAAATGGCTCAAAAGGGCCACAAAATTGATTCTGCAAGCAGGGCGAGCCAAAAATTAGGGCGTTTTATGCTATTTTGTCAAAAAAGGTTAAATTTTCGGTACAAAGGTCCACTTTTGCCAAATTCGCCTCCCCCCCCATTTTGGGGAGGGGCAAATTTAGTGAAAAATGGCCCCTTTCAAAAAATTTGCCCCTCCCCTAAAAAATCCTGGTTATGGACCTGCACACAGCAAATACTCTGCATTTATCTTTCGCCACTCCTCTGCAGACTCGTGTGTTCGTCTATAATGTTGGAAGTGATTCTATGGTATCACCTGCCGGAGTGAAAAGCATGGCCTGTAGCAATAAAGGTATGCACATACTAAAACGGACATTACTATATGTATCTACTAGATGCAGTTATAAAGTAAATAGATTCTGTTTCATGAATCCAGGTTGTCAGACTATTCATCATGGACTGGGCTCATTGTTAGTTGGAAAAGCACAAACCAGAGGGTGCATTGAACAATCCCACAATGCACCAGTTTTGGGAAATTTCACCTCAATATGGTCATGTTATCCCACAAAAATCCTATTAACGCATGAAAACCCTGACTTTTACACTCATTTTAGCCCACAAAGCATTAGCACTTATGGGATTTTTAGCATGATCATGAAATGTCTTGTGGTTCTTTAACTTTTGGAACACTTATCCCTAAGTACTGACGTGTGTTTAGTACAGTAGAGTATAGGCACATTACATTGCATTGTGGGATTGATTCAAAACACCCTCTGAGCACAAACTTTATCTGTCAACAAAACACTTTAAAGGGACAGGAAGAGGTTTTTTTGAGGATATGAATTTCTCTCAATTTGCACTTGATCGGTTGTAGAACACCTACTGAGAATGTTTAGAAGTTTTATTGGACAAACAAGAAAAAGAAAACCAAAAACTGTTTTGAATGTGCCCGCTAGGCTGCTATTATAATTGTCCCCATAGAAAAGCATGCTTTGATTTTGCTGTCATGCATGACAGAAAATTCTAAATTACCTTGAAGGCACTATCAGTGATTTGCTAAAACAGAAAATTGAAAAAATCATCAAAAATCAGATTTTTGCATTTCTGTAACAATTTTGACAACTGATATAAGTAGGGACATGCAAGAGCTATTACCCCAGTAATAGCTCTTGAGAAAAACATATTTGTCCACAATGTAATTTGGTAAAATATGCACAGGAAGTAGCTAGTAAAATAAATAGGCCCTAATCCAAATCAGGTGTGAAAACTCGGTCCCTTTGATATTTTTTGATTTACGCTAGTTTTGTCATAATAAATGAGACTTTAAACAGCTGGTTTTGGATTACCTTGATACAGGTTTCTTTAGCAACATCAAGTCATTTGGAGCAGTGAGGCTTACGACATTGGTACGTTAAATCTGCATGTTTACTTATCTCAGTCACTGTAGCACAGAATCAAATTCAGATATTGTCATGAACTCTGCTCCCGGAGCACATATTTCTCCATCTCACAGTGATAGCTATTTTATGGCTGTGTGATTTATTCCATTAATGCATTGGTTTAAGTATTAGAAAAAACAATCTTCTTCCGGCTCGGATTAGATGGTGTGCTGGTAAAGGGGATAATTTTGTAATCAGTGGGTTGTAGGTTTGAAACCTCGCAGGAGCCTAAAATTTCTTTTATTTTTGTGAGCGATAGAAGAGCATTAAAAATGAATAGCTGGCATGTGAGGAGAGTAAAGTAGTTTTCTCCTGGGGCACAGTTTGTTGACAACATCTCAATTTTATCACTATGTGTGACCCAGCGCGACTAAATGAGGCGCTTTGCGGCATTGGCGAATTTGCCGTACAAGCAAAAATAGCCGCGAGGTCGAAAAAAATTCGATTTTTTTTTTAATTGCATAAAAACATACCTTGATATGTCTACTTTCATGTCCTATAATTTTCCCGAGGAAATATCGCCGATAAAGGTGTGTTTTATTTGTTTTGTGAGCCATTTCAGCTTGAGAATTTATCAACTTATGTTAAAATCGAGCCGTAAAAGACTCCAGATAGCGACATTCGGCGAGTCATAATGAATACATGTCAACATCGAAAGCAGCCATATTTGGTACCGTAGAAAAGGGCATTCCTTTGTCTTAAAAATAACATCAAAATAAAGGTCAAAAGTCACTCGTATACCAATGAAATTGAGCGAAAAAGAACGTAAACAAACCAGTGCTTGTTGCTACGCTGTCGTATAATGCGGCACGTCATTGGATACTTGTGATCATGTGAATGTGATGACATCATTCTGCGATCGCGCAGTAGCCTACAGCCGTACTACGCGTGCGTAATTGCATGCACATGTGTTCTTTGATTAATAACTTTAAAGTTTTCCCCGGGATCTTCAAGTCATGGACTCGCAGGAGAAATGCATTTCTGAATTACTGAATAATATTCGGGGATGCAACTTATCAGATGAGGGTGATGGCGAATGGAGGAAGCTTATCGGCGATTATTTTACTAATAGTGGACCAATTGAGGAGGAAGAAATATCCGATGAAGACGACGACGAGGAGGAGGAGGATGTTGCTGATCGGGAAAATACATGTACTGAATACAATGGCGATAGTGGTGACAACAACGCCAAGGACTTGGTTGATACTGGTACACAAGTTCCAGCCATTGCTCCTTTCTTCGAAGATGACGATTCTTATCAAGACTTGCATGTCGGAGTAAGAATTGCCGCCGAACATGCCATGGATTCTGTGTCTGAACACATTGACATTGAAATGAACAAAGTAGAGAAGTTCGTTTGCCCATGTAAAAGTACAGATTGCCATAATGCATTCACCAAAGAAGCAATGCTTGCCTCTCGACTGGAGTTCCGTGCATTTAATGAAGGTATGTATCTTTTTTTTCTTTTCGTAATAGACATTATTTATAATAACAATCCTCGACCTTAGGTTTTATTTTGTGTTAGGGTTTACCAGTTTAGGCAAGGATCAGGACTCAGGTTAGGGTTTTAGCCTCAAGTCTTAACTTAGACTTAAGTTGTTGATTTTAATAGTGACCAAAAAAATTTAAAAAAAAGCAAACAAACATAAACAAAAGTATCCCCTTTGTTGATACAATTAATCTGTATTTATGGAAATATAGAATGAATAAATTTGGTGAATTTCTTCTTTTTTTAAATTTTCATTTTTACTTTTTCAGAGAAGATATTTTTTATTTCTTATTTTTATTTTGTTTTACATTTGCTTTTGTAATTGTGTTTGGTTTTGATGTTTGGGTTGCGTTGGGTTTTGTTTTCTTTAGATTTACTTTGTTTTGTTTTTTGTTTGATTTTTTGTGTTTATTTTACTTTGTGTTTTTGGTTTGAGTTTTGTGTTTTGTGTGGGTTGCATTGAGTTTTGTTTTCTTATGTTTACTTTGTTTTGTTTTTTGTTTGATTTTTTGTGTTTGTTTTACTATACTTTGTGTTTTTGGTTTGTGTGGGCTGCGTTGAGTTTTGTTTTCTTTAGTTTTACTTTGTTTTGTTTTTTGTTTGATTTTTTGTGTTTGTTTTACTTTGTTTTTTTTTTGTGTTTGTTTTTTGTTTGTGTTTTGTTAAAAAACAATAACTTGTTTAGGCCTTCTGTACTGATGGAACAAAGTTAATCCTCCAATTATGGAGGCACCATATTTGGGGTTCATGGATTAAAACGTCCCCCGTTCCAACAGTATTCAGTGTTTATTGCATTGTACAATTAATCTGTATTTGTGACAATATGGAATGTGTAATTCATACTGTCCAGCTCGAAGTATGAAGTAGCGACGCGGGCGTATACATTGCACTGACTTTCAGCGCGCGCGTAGGTAAAGCACAAACGCACTGCAACTGGGTGTACACGCACGTCGCCACTTCAGACGAGACAAAGTATAGTGAATTTGTGTTTTATTTCCGTGTTTGTGTTTTTGGTTTGCTGTTGTGTTTGGGTTTTACTTTTGTGTTTGTGTTTGGATTTGGGTTTTGTGTTTGGTTTTGTTTTCTTTTTACTTAAGGTTTTTATTTTGTCCTTTTGTATTTTTTTTTTTTGGGGGGGGGTTTGTTTTTTGTTTAGTTTTATGATGGGGACTTTTGGATTGTTTTAACTGTTATGAGTTCCATGTGCCAGTCAAAACGCTGTTATTTTAATGCACATTTTAACAGTGCATGTACGGATACCAAAAGGACAAGAAAGGTATAATTATTAATTTTTGAAACCAAGTCTATAGGGGAATTACATTCTCAGAGAAAAATGCTAGGTCTTGTGTCATCGACCCCTCGAAATAATGTTTTTATTTCTTTGATTTTCATTTACAGAATCAGTAAAAATAAGCTAACAGCAGTTCAAACGCACTACCGAGAGAATGGCATCACCCCACGGATAACTTCTACCAAGAGAAAGCGAAGAAAATCATCTCTCTCCTTCGAGGATATCCAGAGAATTGTTGTATATCTCCAGAATTATGCCAGCACCCATGCTGTCATGCTCCCGGGTAGAGTACCAGGGCACAAGAGGGACGACATCCTTTTATTACCAAGTAATACGACCAAGGCTGCCGTACACAGAGTGTACAAAAAAGTGTCCTTTTTAAAATAATATTGATATCTATGACTACCAAATCAAAAAAGGAAAGGACAGACTGGCTGTTATGCTTTCACTGCATAGAGCTGACTTTTTTTTGGGGGGGCACAAATCTTCAGAAACAGTTCTTTGTCTCGCTCACTGCTTGTGTGTCAGCATTTTAGGATAAATGCACATTGTACAGTATGCATTAACTTGCATTTTTCTACACAGCCAGTCTGGTTTCTCCTTTTTTTTGTTACAGCTGACGTTGCTTCGTGGGCGACCGCTGCTACTACTATACCTTGTTCATCGCCAAATAGTAAAAAAAATGTGGAACTACGCACTGCGTCTTCTGTGGTAGTACTGCACTCAAACCATTCTGTATAAATTCATGGTGTTAGAGGCTTGCCTGTTGGTGATGAACAGATAATACCGGTACTACTATACTCTGTTCGTTCTCAAGTTTGGGGGTGACGTCACTAAGCGTGTTAGGTTTGCACCCGGGAAATGCACACGTCAACCTTGGAATTGCAGCATTTACGCACGCCACTAAATCGAGAAATGCACATTAATTTTAGTGTGTTTGGTGACCCAATCTGTTGGCAATTATTTTAGTCAATGACTTTTGGTAAACAATAATATAAAATATTTAAAAGTATCATCTTTTAAGATAATTAAATGATGCTTTTGGTTGATTTTTTTGCAAGTTTTTGTTATACCATGTGGACTTACAAAAAACTCAAACTCTGTGTTAAGATATAGAATCTAGTTATAAAATCTATGGTCCTCTCTAAATGTTTAATTATTTATTTTTGATTTTTCTTTCCAGGTGAACTACTTAGTAGACGAGCACTATGTGATCGACAAGGGATCAAATCTAGTGACCAACCTCCTTCATCACTTTTTTGGTCAGTACAGTTTGATGGAACGGTCGGTAAATTTACACTGCGACAACTGTACCGGCCAAAACAAGAATAACTTCTTGTTGTGGTACATGCTGTGGCGAGTGATGCACACCCATCACCACTCCATCACACTCAACTTTCTCTTGACTGGACACACCAAATTTGCACCAGACTGGTGTTTCGGTCTTTTGAAGAAAAAGTACCGTGTAACTGATGTGTCCAGTCTAGACGAGTTGTGTGATGTAGTGCGGGCACGCTCACTTAGCGATCTGAATGTACCACAATTAGTGGGGAAGGAGGATGGGACCCAGTTTGTTCCCCAGTATGACTGGCATGCATTCTTGGGACCATTCTTCAAGACACTGCCACACATCAAGAAGTACCATCATTTTAGGTAGGTAATTAAACTGTCATAAAATATATTGGATAATTCCTCAGAAATTTATTTTTTCATGTTTTCTTTTTAAGGGACGTTGAGGAACATTATTTTTTCTATTAGACAAATTCTAGTTTTGAAACAAATAAAATTGGTTTAAAAAAGTGTACCGCAATTACTTGTTGAGGCAAAATGGGCTAGCCTGCTGGGAAATCATGATTTAATTCTGCAATTAAATGTTTTTTGTGTGGAAAAGAACAGACAGTTTTCATTAAAACAAACATTTTGAATCTGAAAAAAAATGGTTCAAACTTCCAAAGAAATAGTGTACTTTTACTTGTATACATGACATGTGCAAAATGTTCTAGTATGTTGGGAAATCACCATGGTTCAATTTAACCCTCTGCTATTACAGGTTTACTTCTGATAAACCAGGGTGGGTTTTTGCCAAGGAGTTTGCAGACTCAGCTGAGGAAGGATTTCAACTCCTGAAAAGTGATACTCTGCCCCCTCAGGAGATGCCGCCGGAGAGAGAGGTTAATGGTTTGTCAGCTGCAAGACAGTGGTATCTCTACATCTCAATCCCGTAGATTGCTGCACAGAAGACACAAAAGATTGTGGTTGCCCTCGCCCAAAATATGTTCCTGAACAACCAGTGCAGCAGGGACGTGGAACAACTAGTAGAGCGCTGACTCCACAGCGTTAACCAGCAGCAATGAGACTCACTTACCAATTGAAGCTCCAGATAGTCCTGTGGCACAAGTCGCACGTATGGACAGAGCTGTAGAGGCAGGGGTAGAGGTAGAGGATTTAGAGGTAGAGAGAGGTAGGAAGAGGTAGAGGTGCAGTCTCTGGACATGGAAGGGGGCAACGCAGAGTGGAACGGACTCAGAGAATCAAATACATGTGATGAAATTTAAATACAGACTGGAAAACAATTATAAATTAATTACCGATACACAAACCTCGTGTCAAAGTCTTGTACATGATTGTGATAATTAAGGATTTAAAAAACTGAGATAACAGTAATTCATCTTCTCAATGCAAACTTAGATGTTCTAGTGTATGTTGCGTGTACGCGTAACGAGCTGCGTCGGTACGCCACAGCGTAATTAACTGCGATTTGTAGTGGTTGCGTTCTCCAGTTTCCTCGGAGATTTGAACCAAGTCATTTTCAACACTTTCAGCTACATGGGATGTTGTGACGTATAAAAATCAAAACCAATAATCTATTGTCCAAAATTTGGCATAGTCCAATTTTAGGTTTATTTCTTTTTTAATCACAATGGTAATTATTTTTGTAAATTTGATTTATTATGTTGGCCATTTTTTTTAAGAAGGAACATTTGCATTCTCAGGGAGGACCATGTTTGTCATTTCAAATTTCAATTAAAAACCTATTTTTGGGGGTATAAAAGTGCAATTAAAATATGAATTGTGATTCTTTTAGCCAAATGTTTTAAAGAAAATGCACATTGTCAGGTTGATTGTTTTGTTATGACTTAATGTAAACCATAGTGTACAAACATTGTCGTGGCCGCTATGATGTTCAAAGTGCATAGGAATTTTGGAAAATTACAAATTTCAGGATTTTTTCCTACCAATGTCTGTTTTTATGAAAATGTACTGGTTAACAGGTGTAAATATTACGTTTGTGACTTCATCATATGAGTGAGTCCTGACTTCAATGCAAGTCTAGAGATAAACTTTTTTTGGGGCATTATGACTACAAAGACCATAATTAAAGTTTCTTTAAAATACACATTTCATTATTTTTGCCTAAAAAATATGTTTTTTTAAGGAAAATCTGCATAGTTACCCTAGTAAAATTTTTAGACTCAGGTAGTGTGTGTTTGTGACTTCATGCAAGTCATTGAAGAAACTATTGTCGTGCACTATGGACGTTTCAAAGTGCAAATATAATGGAATTTTTGGAAAAAATACACTTTAATGATTTGTGCCTAAAAAAAGTGCTGTGTTTGTACTGAAACTGTTATGGTTAAAAGGTGTAAATTATTACGGTGTGACTTCAGGTATGAGTGATTCTGACTTCATTGCAAGTCATAGAATAAACTTTTGTTGAGTATTATGACATACAAAAGTACAAAATTAAGTTTCAGGAAAAATACACATTTCATTATTTTTTGCCTAAAAAATATGTTTTTTTTAAGGAAAAATCTGCATAGTACACCTATAAAAATTGACTTCAGTAAGTGTGGTTTGTGATTCATGCAAAGTCATTGAATAAAACTATTGTGTGCATATGACGCTCAAGGAGTAATAATGAAAATTACTGCAAAACAATACAAATTTCAGATTTGCCTAAAAATGCTTGTTTTTTTTAAACAAATATCTTTGCGTTCATAGGTGTAATACATGTTTGTGACTTTATATGAATACAAAGGATAAAACTGTGTCACATAATTTAATTTTAAAAACATAGATAGTGCCAAATTAAGTAAAATTCCAAATTCCATTTTTTTTGCCCAAAACGCTCCCCTTTTGAAAGTTAAATTGTTTTCAAATTTTGTAGGTATATATGAGCATCTCTCTACACAAATATCAAGGAACTAGCAATGTTGAAACTTAATCGGTGCTCACATAAAAAATTTACTAAAGGTAAAAAAATATCCAATTTCGTATTTTTTTCCATAAACAAGTAATTTTATAGGTAAAAATAAGTTTTTTTCACCCAAATTTTATGACCTGTTATTGTGAAGACCTTTGCAATTTGCATTTATGTTACTAAAAACATCTCTTGGTTTGCCAAATTTGATGTGTATGTTGCATGTTTAAATCTGGTTTTGCTATGGTGTTTTGAATTTGCAATCCAATATTAATAATTAAAAGAGTTATCCAAAACTTTAACAGCTTGTTTCTCCATTAAATTGTTTTTAATCGTGCATGTGACGTAACCTTTGACGGGGTATAAAATAACTTTGAACCATGCACCCTAGAAGCGATGGTGAGGGGTGTCATTTATCCTGGAAACATGCACACATGATACAACCAAAATCTCAATTTCATTTTTAACCTTCCAAGAGCATCATTTAACTCGTGCTGGGTCACATATAGCTACAGTATTCTAATCGACCAAGGACACCATTCAGACCTTGTGCAGTCTAGTCATCATAATGATACTAGAAATACAATGGGTTTTCTAGATTTCGATTGCTGAGTGGCAGTTGATTGAAATTTAGACATTTGTGTGGGCCGCCAGCTCTAGCTGGCAGGACCACTCGCACTCGGTTTGTGTGTGTGTATTGTTGATGTGTGTGTGTGTCCCACACTTGTTAAGTTGTTTTTTTTAAATTGACCTCAAGTGAAAATGTTTTCACTTCTTGGAACCAAACTCTGTCATAGTTGCACAATGAATCCCTCGCATATGTTAGGAGGTCAAAGGTCAATGTTGAGGTCAAAGTTCATGTGAGGTCAAGTTGAAAAATGGGCTAAAATGTAAAATTGTCTAAATTGAAACTTGAAAGTTCATTGGAACCACACCTTTTTTGCATAGTGTGCCCCATGCGATCCGCTCCTCATATGTTGATGGAGATCAAAAGGTCCATCGTGCCAGGGTCAAAGGTCATGGGTGCGGCCCACAGCTTATACGTTTGAAATAGCGAGCGCGAACTGCCGAGAACCGGCGAAATTTCTAGTTTAATTTCTGGTACATGCATGACTTATGCTTGTCAGGGCATGTGCACTGCACCTAATGATGTATCAGTGTAGAAAATTTAACACCCCTTAGAGGGCGTACGATTCTCATAAATCTCACACCTAAAGCGACATCGCCCTAAAACCAACCCCGAATTGCTAGCACAATAAGTGGTCCCTTAATGCCCATCTTCAGAGTCCCTGTCAGAGTTGTTGAGTTTATACCCGGAGATGAAAAACTTGTCCTTATGGGAAGATCATATATTGAAAAATGTGGTGCATGTAAACATGATATAATGATTGTTCTGTTTTTTCTCAATGGTAGAGAGATGAAAACTGGTATGAGCAGAGTAACTTTTCTAGTTTAAATCAGTTTTGAGGAGTTTAAATTTGTGACATAACATGCCAAATAATGATGCGGGAACGGGGTTTTTTGCGACACAAGCCCATCGCCTGCCCCTGCCTTTCTGGTCAAATCAAGCGTTTACTCTGACAGACCACGATTGAACCCCTAATTTAATTTCGCCCATCTTTTTATAACATTCTTCTAATAGGACCTATGTGCCGGTGACTGAGTCGACCTATGGTCTGAGTAATTGAAACATTCCAGTGGTCATATCTCTAGTCTTTCGCTTTGGTAAGTCAAATTCACAGACTGCTTCCCTACACGTGCCCTAATGCTGCAATATACATGTAAGTCTTCAGTTGGATTCTGATTGCATAAATCTTGGAACTGGTTTTTAAAGATGCTTGTTCTGATCTTTTTTGGGACCCCTTTTATTTTATCCTGACCGGAGTGTATCAAATTTTCTGTATGTGTTTCAACATTGTCTCTCCTGAAATGTCCACCTGGCAAGGGCAAAGCGTGAACCCATCATTGAAATGTTTTGACTCTGCCTGGCTTAAACATGAGCCACATCAGATAGTCCAACATCATTGGGTTGGAATCACACCAAATTACTGCCATAATCCAGTATCACACCAGTTGCGTCCACATGAAACTCCATCCCATTGATCACATGAAGTTCCCAAGTGCCAGCTCAGCATTCGGTGTGATTCGACAGAAGTGGGAAATGACCGTGCCATCTAGCCCGTGGAATTTGATGATGATAAACATCCAAAATGGCGATGGCATTGGTTCTGGGATTTCGGTAACAAATTTAAGTTTTCTCCGGGAGTTTTCTACATCTTTGCCCAACAAGGATGATGGCAATTTTAAAACATATGCCACCATGATGGTATGGTTGAAAGAAGCCACAAACTCAAACTAAAAGAGGGGATTCAAGCTGGGCAATTCTGATACTTTATTCCTCTCAGAACACAATATGAATTGTTTGAGTCTTCTATAGCATTTCAAGTCCGGTAAAGCAGTGGTGATTGCTGCCAAAAAAAGGAAAATCTCATGCACCATGGGTGAAATTCGGTCATTAAAAAGGAAGATTATATGGCATGTAGGTCATATACAAATTGGACAAACAATGCCATCCATTTTAATAAGAAGGAAAGTAGTGTGTAAACCCTCATATACCCGCCACGCATACAATAAATCCCCCCCTTTCCAGCCGGAAATAGAATTTTGAAGGTCAGAGTTCAGATTTGCACAGTCAAATCAACACGCCAAGTGCATCTCCACGGGCGAACAACTTAAGGCGACACACCTAGATTTTTAGGATGACTTGGTATGATACAGAGATGTAAATTTTCCAGAAAATTTCTGGATTTCCTGAATTTTTGGCCATAAATAAACTTAAAGACTAACTGCATCCCCAAAAACCAAAGTTTTAAGTAAATTTGTTTTTAGAGGAAGGGTTTAATACCCTAAAATCACGTAAGAAAATACGTTCCCTGGAGCTTCACCAGATGCTACGTTAAAATTTGGCCTTCCCGTCGGTTCGAATTTTGGATTTTCAGGAAATGGGACTACTCCTCTGTTACATCTCTGATGATATTTGCAGCAAACTCGGTGTGTTGACGCACCAAATGCGTCTCCATGGTCCATTACACTAAGCTATCGCCTCAATGTCGAAAAATATTAAGTTGTTGGGCCTCGTCTGGACATGACTATGGACTTTGCACTTTCATTTCTATTCTATTACGCTAAGAAAAGAAAATGCTAGATAAAATATCAATACAAATAAAATGTAACAATTTTTTACGTCTTTACAGCTTGTTCTATGTCTTGTTTGTGTAAATACCAGTATTTGCGCCTATATTAGTGGTGTCGCTCATCTAAAAGATAATGCACTTGAGCATAATTGTGACACTTCATTGCAGATTATCATGTTTTGAGGAGTCCAAGTGTTGAAAATATTGGATCCAAAACATGATAATCATGAAATCACATGATTTACACCCAAAATTTATTGGTCCCAATATTTTTTAAACTCATAGCTCGACCAATCCATTTGGGCTCAAATTGATCCGATTTTATATGAATAATGGGCAGTAAACTAACCAATCAAAGAACCCATTTTGAATAATGGGCAGTAGAGGTAATATAGAATTGCTGTTTAACTTCTGCAAATGCTCTTACACAAGCCCTGATATTGATGCAAAAGAGGTCAACCTGGCCTCTAATTCCGGTATGAGTACCTACCTAAATAGAAAAGGCAACTCGACCCATTGAGACTACCTAGATCAATGGAAATCAATAGTAAACGGAATAAAGCTCATACACACTACTGCTTATCGATTGATCACGGGTTGGGTTTTGAAACAAACTTAAGTAGCTTATACATTATAAAGAATTTGGGTAGGTACGCATACCGGAATTAGAGGCCAGGTAAACTCATTCCGCGATATTGATATTTCTTACTTGTAAATACAGGGTCTTGGCATGATGACAACCTTGACACGACCGGTGTACAACAAGACTAAACCCAGGCCAGGTGAACCAGAGGTATGTATACTGAAGCCATATACCATAGTAAGAAGGGCCTCTCTTACCGGTGTACTATTCAAGAGACAATGCTATGTGTGTATTTGTGCGATAACTAATTACATAAACTGTACAAGATAATGAATTGTAATACTATTCCAGCAATAAAAGACTGCTGTTGTGAAAAAGATTACTAACATGCCCAGGATTTGAACCTGGAAGCTTGCATAGTGATACAGTAATATTGAGGGTTTAGGGCAAAAGGCCCCATCTGCAATAGCTGCCACATGTTAGATTTGACAGGTATAACACTAAATAAGAACACAACTGGCAAATGGCAGCATTTGAAATTCATACTCCCCCTGTGGAATACTTCACATGAATCTTTTACAGAGGGAGTGCAGATTTAAATGGAAGGATATTGTGGGTTCATTTCAGTATGTTTGGATATTTATCTCTCTAGGGAATGAACTTGTAAAATGTTGATAAAATGTAAACGAAATTACTGCCTTCAAGTATAGACAATTTTTGTGTCACCTGCTCTAGTGCAGGGAGGCACATACTTATCCAAATTATGTACCAGGTGTCTCAAAAAAGGAAACCCTCAATGCGCCCTCTATTTCACGAAGAGAAAAAAGTAAACCATGCATATTATTACACAACTAAAAAGTGCATTTCGTCAGGTTTCTGACAATGAAAAAGTCTTTCCAATATGATGCATATTGACTGAGTTATGGCCGATTGAAAATTTGTACTACTTTTTCATTTTATCCACGGATTGTTACTTTTTCAGTAGTCTTTAGACAATACACAATCTCCAAGCTCATTCTTTTGTTTATGGCTTCTCTTGTTTTTGCGACAAAGGTCAGTTCTGATATTGAAAAGTTTAGTTTCAATTATTAGAAATTCCAAGATCTTGCCTCATTCTTCTTTACTGCACTGCTCTGACCCCCCCCCCCCCCCCCTTGGGGAAAAAAAAAAAAAAAAAAAAAAGTGACTAGTTCACTCTAAAAAGGAGTTATCAGTTCACTCTTTCTTTAGAGTTATTTTGTTCACTCTTTATTTTGAGTGGATCTCACTCTAAAAGATGCGTCACTCAGCTGGCTCTTTTTTGGAGTGAGATTTCACTCTTTTAGAGTGGTTTTTCACTCTTTCGTTTTAAGAGAGTACTGCTTATCGATTGATCACGGGTTGGGTTTTGAAACAAACTTAAGTAGCTTATACATTATAAAGAATTTGGGTAGGTACGCATACCGGAATTAGAGGCCAGGTAAACTCATTCCGCGATATTGATATTTCTTACTTGTAAATACAGGGTCTTGGCATGATGACAACCTTGACACGACCTGTGTACAACAAGACTAAACCCAGGCCAGGTGAACCAGAGGTATGTATACTGAAGCCATATACCATAGTAAGAAGGGCCTCTCTTACCGGTGTACTATTCAAGAGACAAAGCTATGTGTGTATTTGTGCGCTAACTAATGATACTTATCCAAATTATGTACCAGGTGTCTCAAAAAAGGAAACCCTCAATGCGCCCTCTATTTCACGAAGAGAAAAAAGTAAACCATGCATATTATTACACAACTAAAAAGTGCATTTCGTCAGGTTTCTGACAATGAAAAAGTCTTTCCAATATGATGCATATTGACTGAGTTATGGCCGATTGAAAATTTGTACTACTTTTTCATTTTATCCACGGATTGTTACTTTTTCAGTAGTCTTTAGACAATACACAATCTCCAAGCTCATTCTTTTGTTTATGGCTTCTCTTGTTTTTGCGACAAAGGTCAGTTCTGATATTGAAAAGTTTAGTTTCAATTATTAGAAATTCCAAGATCTTGCCTCATTCTTCTTTACTGCACTGCTCTGACCCCCCCCCCCCCCCACTTGGGGAAGTTGGCTGCCTCCAAGGCGGATGCAGGCTTGCGTCCTCTTTTGCATTTCAATAATTGACTTCTAATCATTCTTGTCTGTGGGATGCTTGCAAGGGCAGCGGTTCGGTTACTCTGTTGCGAAGATCCCCAGATTTGACTCCGCTAGACTTCGCCCTAGGGGAAACATTAAAGAGTGAAGTGTTCATACAGGAACCAATAGCAAACTTGCCAGAACTTCACAATAGAATAACCGCTGCCTTTGCAAGCATCTGACGGACAAGAATGATTAAAAGTCGATTATTGAAATGGAAAAGAGCGCAAGCCTGCATCCATCTTCATGGTCTTAGGGGCAGCCAAGTGGGAGTGGGCAGCGCAGCGCAGTAAAGAAGAATGAGGCAAGATCTTGGAATCTCTAATAATTGAAACCAAGTCCAAGTAGCGGTCCAAGGACCACAATATTTTTTCTTAGAGGGACATTTCTAGATTTTTAGCCTTGTCTCTGAACATACTAAAAGTTGAGATTTTATATGAATCTAAACTGTTGCCCTTTATTGTGTGTGTGTGTCTAATCTTATGTGTGGATTGGGTGTCTGTGTAAGATACATAAACAAAAAGAGGCTGCTTGATCACAAAACACACCTTTTCAAATATAGTTTACACACAGATCTCCATTGAGATTGGGGCGATAGAGGGCGCCATACAATGCAAGTCATGATCTTTGTAGGCCTCTGTCAAGCTGCTCAGTATTGATTTTAAGGACCTTTTTTTGCACAGGCAATAGCTCTTAAATGTTCTCAATGATATTGTTTTTATAGAATTGTGTCTCTCCTAATAAAATTGTTTAAAAAACAAAGAAAAATTTGCATAGGGCCAGCCAGGTCTGAAATGTAAATGGCTATGCAAATTATTGTAAACATAAAGGGATCTCTAATACACTTAATGCAGAAACTAATTGGGAAAAAATAATGTGTTTTAGGTTAGCTTTATCTATCTACCATGAAGATTTGCATGAAATATTTCTAGTAATATCAAAATCTTGAAAAATAAGCTGAGATAATCTGTAAAAGGAAATTTAAATCTGCAGGAACTAAATAACAGTAGAATATGTAGGTTAAAGCTTCAAAGTGGTGCTTGAGTTAGTGTTTTTATGTGGCTTATCATGCATTGATTGGCATGATTAGGTGACAAAACCTTGGAATCAGAGAATTGGGAGCCACATAAGTGTATGTGAATATTTCGGCTCTATTATGGCAAAAGGGCGTATCTCACATTCAGTTTCCCAAATGTTGTACTAACTTCTGCCACAATTTTGTACTATTTTCCATGTGCTATTCACATGCACATGGGAATGGTTGTCTCTTTGAAGAAGTGAAAGATATTGACCTTTGTCACAGTTTAACAGGTGCAACGAGAGATTTCACATATCAGGTGTCCCTAAAAAATTGAAAGTACTGATTTTTGCCCTGATGTAAAGCTTTCCATCAGAAATATCCCCATCTGAAACGATTAAGCTGAGAAATGTTTCTTTGGTACAAAAACTGTGAAATTACTTATTTCGTATAGGAGCAAATACGAAATTCAGTCTGTGTTTTATATTGAAATATAAGCAAAAATCAAAATCACCTTTTTCTCTCTTTTAAGACATTTCAGTAGCTCAATACAAGGTAAAAAATCTGTTGAGTGTCTAATCTATATGAAATTACTATTATGACACAATATTTGGGCATCTCAAAATCTCTTGTTGCACCTTTAATTTCTAGCATTTAGCGTTATATTTTGGCAAAAGGAAGCATTGTTTTTAGAATTTCTCTAAGGGTTTTCTTCAGATTAGATACAAGTTAATCTTTAAGCACCTAATTTGAGAAAACTAGGGAGTAGCAGTGATGTAAAACACATTCTCCTATGTCAAAAAAGTTTCCAGTAAGTACCCATGCAAAAAGCAACATGCAAAAAGGATTAGCCCCAGAACTGCTTCAAGTCACACCAAAACGTAAGTCAAACCAGATCTTACTGTAAAACTATTAGTATTTAAAATAAAAAATGATTTGAAAAAATGAAATTTTTGAACAAATTAAATTGATCTCTAAAAAAATTGATTTCTAAAAAAAAAATCAGATTTCCTCAGTTCACCAAATAAAAAGTATGCTTACCTCCAGTGTGAAAGAATTTATCATTTTATCTTTTTATTCTCAAAATAAATTAATTGCCGAAAATGCCGGACTTTAATTATTTTTCTGTAATATTTTCACAAGAGGATCCACACAAACAAAAATGTGATTAGGAGCACTGAAGTCCTGCCTCATGTGGTTTTATCAGAGCTACTCTTAGTTTTCTTAAAAGAAGTAATTGCAGAGAAGCCCAAAAGCCCCTTATCAAAACCTCTTAACCCCTTGAGGTTTACCGGCTGATTTTATTGGTTACAAATTGTGTTATATGATTTATTTAGCCAATTAGAGACATGCTAAGAAAAGCTTAAAATGTTACAAATGTATAGAAGGTAAATTTTGATTGGTTGCTGAGAGGTTATACCATGTTTTATCATGTCATGAGCCTATCAGAGATGCTGTAAGCAGGCCCGTACGTCCGCAGGTCCACTTTTTGCTGATTTTCTTTATAAAAAGATCCAAAATTTAGAAGAATTTTGCCAAGAAAGTCCACTTTTTTTGGTGATGAAATGTTCAAAAAGTCCAAAAAAGGACCATTTTAGGTGGGTTAGGTCCACTTTTACCCAAAAGGTCCACTTTTTTGAAGTCCCGCACCCCCAAAAATAAATCCTGCATGCGGCCCTGGCTGTAAGAATAGTGGTAGACCTCTAGGGGTTACAATTATGGCATAATTACATTATACCCTTTGCATGTGATACAGGTGCAAAACATAAAAAGTAATAGGCCAAAATTACACCTTTTTCTGCATATGCAAGACATAAAAAGAAGTTCACAAACCCCATGGTGAAAAGAAGGTATAACATTGGGAACCAAAATTTCAGATACGACCTTTTGGCATAAAAGGCCCAGATTTTGTTGTCAACTTGACGGTATCCTCCACCTCTTCATTATTTCTAACTAATTGCGAATACAGACGGACACAGGAGAGCAGGTAAACGATCCACCACCAAAACAAAGACAAACAAACCAGAAGTGCATTGTGGGTCCGTTTCCTAGTAACCACATCCTTCGTCAATGTGTAGTCGCTTCACTTGCTTTGGTTTACCCTGTGCAGTAACACCGCTTAATGTTTGTATGTTGTTTTCTGGCCCCTGTGGACCTATCTCAAACACAAGAAGATTGACAGAATTATACTTGTTCTCCACTTTGAGAACATACTCTTAAGTCAGGAAAGAAGCATTCTCAAACTTCAAATTTGTAACAAAATTCAGGCTGAACAGTTTAAAAACTGAATTCAGTTGGGGTTTTTTTTGCCCAAATTTAAGCATTTTCATCAATATTCAGCCAGATTTGGGTATTTTTGCTGGATTTTACACTTTAAAAAAAATTTTTTGCTTTCATTTTTTGTGCAAAAGTTCATCATGCCTGAAAATTTGTTGTTGAGATTTGAACTTAATATACATTGTTTGGACACACAACTTATTGTAGGGTAGGCCATGTAAAGTTACTTTTATCAGAATTTGGTAAACATTTTAAAATTCCTGGTCTAAGTTGTCAATTTTGCTTTTGTTTGCATGTTTGAAAATTCTGACCATAAAATATCCAAAGATGGCCAATTCGTAAATATTGTGTGATTCCGAACTTCAATGAATCCAGCAACAGCCCAAAGGAACTGTAATTCAATTTGGGCAATTTTACATGGCCGATTCCATGATCCACATGTGACCTATGCTTAAATTTTAATTTTAAATCACATCTCATTCCGAGCATATTTTTAGTAAAAAAATACAGTAAAAAATAATAGAAAATCAAAACAACTGTTTCAACCATTCCTCTACTGGTTTGATTGACGAAATGATGCCATGATCGTTTTGACAGCAAGAGTAACAGACCCACAATTATAGTGTGCAACTAAGCCGAAACTTGAATGTATTTTAAACCTACATCACAAGCACATCAAAGCTGTTGAGTTTTCTGCCGTGCCGCCCTCCCCTCACTGAACCCACTTTTGTGTTGGTTATAGTAAGGTCCTTACCTAAACATATTCCTTGGTTAATGTGTCAATGTTTGTCCTTCCACACCTTTTCTTGGGTCACTGTCTCTTTGCTTGTGTATTCGGTGCTCATCTTTTACAAGTGAACTTAGTCTTTTCTGTTGTGTGTATCCAATTTTCAGCAAGTCTTAAATGACACGGTAAGGATCAGTTTGTTACTTTAAACCAAATGGGTGCATGCATGGCTATGGAACGATGCATGCTCGTCCCCAGATATTATGTTTAAAGTTAGCCTTTAATTTGGCCAGATAAAATTTTAAGTTGGTTTATTTTTGCACATTGATGAAGGTTATTATAGCAATCTTCAAGAGAAGATATCAGTAGCTTCCCACAATGCATTGCTTCCAATGGAGATTTTTGTACAGGTAGTCATGTGAATCGTTAGAGACGAAACATTCTTTAAATGCAAGTTTGTGATCAATCTGTTAATTTAGCCATATTTCACCTCTAACGATTCACACGAGTACCTGTACAAAAACAGTCATTTGAAGCAATGCATTGTGGGAAGCTACTGATATCTTCTCTTGCAATCATCCAAAGGCTAGCCAATTCTATCATTGGCCAATGAAAAGGTGGCCAACCGACAGGTAGTCCAGAAGAACCCACTATAGTACGGGGGTATACAATTGTAATGGACCAGTGATAGTGTGACTTTATTACACAACCCCCTGTGAAGTAAACCCTGATACATCCCTTGTGGATAAAGTAAAGTTGTCCAGAATTGTTGACCTTTGAAACCACCCGTGAACGGATAATCCATGGAAGTAGTAGTTTAGTGGGTAACCCACCTGTGAACAAACATTGCATGTTGTAAATGGTTTCAAGTGTATTGATAAATAAATACAACCCCCCCTTAAAATAATGAGTTACGATAGGTAAGATAGTGCTACATACAGGATTTTATTGTACATTGGGGATATAGCAGGTATCACATGCAAGAGTATACATAGCCAGATTCTTACTTGTAAAATACATTATGCTTCGTGCACTATCAGAGGTACTCTGAAGTGTTCTTTGAGTACCTACAGAAGTATTTCTTGCCTAACTACATTGCAGTACATTGGAAGAATCTTCTAGAAATCATGAAGATGTTTAGTTTTCTGTGTATAGCTAGTAAGAACCTGGCTGTGTGTTCACTTGTGTCATTGTAGCAAAATATTGAGTTGATGCCTGTCTATATATTTAATCTGTGGTGTCAAGATAATCACTGAAAAAAATTGCTGTCAAGAGATAAACTATAATAATAATAATAAGGCATTTATAATGCACCATCTATCTAGAAAACCTATTCCGAGGTGGACATATGATAGGACCGGATTGCTAGCCATTTTATTTATATAAAAATAAGGCATCATTTTAGACCAAGTATAGAAAACTGAAGAATGGATACGAACCCAGGTATTGAGCACAAGTTTAGGTTACACTGGGTTATCTCCTTTTGTTTCAATGTTACCATACTGACCCGAGTATAGTCCCATGCTCAATTATAATCCCAACCCCCAGTTTTGAAACAATCTAAAGAATAGTAGAAAATAGTATTATAATCCCACCATAAGTTTGTTGCTGAAAGACAATAGATTACATGTAGTTTTTGTTATAATCATTACTGTTTTTGATGTATTTTTGTGATTTTCTTTACAAAATTAATTAGGTTTATGCATCAGTTCATTTACAGGTCTTTGTGGATCACGCATCTCATTTGACTCTTGGAAATATCTTAAATAAGTTTAGCTCTGAAAGGCTGAAATGTTGATGCTTGTGTTTCATATTAGGGTGGAGATCCCATTATAATCCCACCCCTAAATTCAAGCTAATTTCAAGTTAAAAACAGGTGGGACTGTACTAGGGTCAGTACAGATATATGGAAAGGTGAACTTTCTTTTAATAGGCAGAATTACACAGAACAGTTATAATAATTTATTGATGTAATGCTAGACTCACAAACCAAGTTAAAATTACTGATAATGCCAAATAAGCCAAAAATGATATCTTAATGTTTAAAATACTTAGAGCCTGTTGTAGTCAGTTTATTCTATAGAATCTAGCCGATAGGGAAATCATCCCTAATTAGACTGTATGAATTCTACTAGTGCCTATTGACAAGACTCGATAGAATAAAGTGCATGCAACAGGCTGAAAATTGACATAATTTTTGGCCTATTTATTGCAGAGTAAAGTATATTAAGTGTAAATATTGTATTGTATATATGCAGTAAAAACTAATGAAGTAAAAGACTGATAGAGGGTGTAAGTCATAGGTTATCTCCTCCTTCAGGCCTAAAAAGTGTTTCCAGTAACGGAGGAAAAATATTAGAGTCGTTCAGATTTTTTTTTAAGATCGCAATGTTTTACTCTAAAATGAATACAACATGCTACTATTTAAAGCTTTTTTCAAGGACATTGCAAAGATTTTTAAAATTTTTTTCTTGTTGTAGTTGTTTTGTTGTCTTGTTTTGATGTTTTTTTCATCTTTGTGTTGGTAAACAAAATGTTTTCTAAATTGCCAATGAAAATCATGGGTCATTCGGCAGATTTTTTTTATTTTGTGCTATTTGCGTGTTTTTCTAGCCCTAACAAGGCAGGCCATATTTTGTGAGTACCTGCCATATACCACAGCTTCCATCTTAACACTCCCCCACAATATACCACAACATTTCAATGCGAGTCCCATAACTACCACAAGTTACCAAAAAATTTCACACTGTGGTATTTTGTGGTATAATTAAAGGTGCAACAAGAGATTTTATGGCACCCAAATATTGTGTCATAATAGTAATTTCATAATAGATTAGACACCCAATAGATTTCTTACCTTGTATTTGGCTACAGAAATGCCTTAAAAGAGAGAAAAAGGTGCTTTTGATTTGCTTATATTTCAATGTAAAACCTAGGCTGAATTTCGTATTTGCTCCTATACAAAATTAGAAATTTCACAATTCTTGTACCAAAGAAACATTTTTCAGCTTAATCCTTTCAGATGGGGGACTTTTTGATGGGAAGCTTTACATCAGGGCAAAAATCTGACACCTGATATGTAAAATCTCTTGTTGCACCTTTAAAGCCTTGTTAGGGCTAGGGTCGGTCGGGTTACAGCAAACAAACTTTTTTTTTGCCGTACCTTTATATGATATAATTAGCCAATCAGAAATGCTGTTTGAAAGGCAGGTAGTGCTCAGGGGGTTAACAATGTATAACTTGGAACCTTTTTTCCTGTAAGAAGCATGCCCTCTATAGGTTCTATAAAGAACAGTGTAGGGTCTGTAAAGAACCTCAAACATTTGAGTAAGCCTAGGAATGTATAAGGGCCATATGTTTTGAGCAGTTAAGCAAATCATAGCTTTCAGTTCTACAAAGAACTCCTTAAGGATGCTTTCACATTAAGGGTTCTTAAAACTCTAAGGTTCTACAAAAAGAACATTATTTTAACAATAAATAACCTTTTTGTGGGCCGCCAGCTATGCTGGAAGCACTCCTTAGCATTCAGCTGTCATGATGCAAGTATGTATGGATGTTGCTACCAAAAAGGTTAACCTGATGGTCCACATGTTATATTCTATAAGTATAGCGGGCGGGTGAAGCAGAGAATGCGCAATTTCTAGTTGCTTTTGTAAAGAACCCTAATAAGTTTTCATGGGGTTCTTTGTAGAACCAAAACCAAATTGTTCTCTGTTTTAAAGATGAAAAAGTGAACTGTTTTTCAAAGTATGCAAGTGCACTCAAGAAGAATGTGCCTAGGCCTATTTTGAAGGTTCTTTATGGTGCTACATACAGGACAAAAAGGATTCTAAGTTGCACTTTTTTTAAAAGTGATATAGGCAAAGGTTGGGTATCAGCCAATGGGTACAGTCAGCCCCAGAGTATGGAATACCATATTATTACCCTGGATCAGCCATATTTTGTACAATCTAGCACACTACTTCACTTTGTTGCAGTGTAATGAAGTTGTTGAAGTTCACATTGTACAATAGAATAATTCTGACATTATATCTTTGTTCTGTGTATTATCTAATCCGTTTGAACACACAGAACCAGCAGATGTTGGGTGTTGTAGGTACAGATATCACCACCAAGAACATGGAGGAAACAGTACCCAAGAACAAGGTAGGATGTTTGGCTGAACCCCCGGCATCTTTTCTTCCTAAAGTATACCCCCCAAAGTAAAGATGTGTATTGTGTTTTGGACAGTTGTTATACTTGTGCTAGTTGGTTTTGATGGAAGTCGAATAGCTATGTGGTGTTACTTGTATCTGTTTTTAATTCTGTCATTTAAATATGCAGATAAGAAATGTTTTCAACTTTGACCTAAAAATTTCAAGTTATTACTCAATGATTTAGTGCATCATTTAAAAGAATTATTTTGGTTAAACTTTTTTTCACAATATCATTTTAAATTTTTAATTTCTTCTCAGATCAAATTCGATTTAGGATGTTGTCACAAAGCTTTAAAAATGAAACACCAAAAACAGTGAAGTGTTTGATTTTAAAATATTGTAATATTTACCAAAGCATCCAGATCAAATATTTTTGTAATCAGAGCTATTTTAAGAAGCATGAGTTGTTTATGTGACATACATGTGGAGTTAACTGTTTTGATTGTTCGAGCAGAGTTTGTCTTCTAGTAGTCAGTATACATTGTTGTGTAATTGGTAGACACATCGCCAATAGTAAGACTTATTAGAAAAGTTTGTTAAAGCTCATGCAATCGTCACTGCAGTGAAATATTATTTTTGCTCAATAGTAGACATCGTTATTATTGTTGTACGCTAATGATCATGTTATTGATTCATTTTCTCTCTCAAAGCAGATTAAAATACGCAGCCATTACACGTATACTCCGTCCTCCTGCTTTAGACTAGTCTGCTTAAAGATTGCTTTAATAACTTTGACAAAACAAAATGCATGTGCTAATGCCTATATTACATGCCCATTAGAAATATTTCCACAATTATATGATCCTTTACTAGCTTTGCCCTAGATTTTAAAAACAATTTATTGGACACAATTTTGCCCCTTTACCATTTGAATAGTTCTGCAGCAATTGGTTGGGAAAAATGCAAGGTTGTTCCCTTACCAATCTTCTTGGAAAGTTATGCAAAAGAAATGAATTTACATACCTTATTAGCAGTCAGACCCTTGAAACACCTTTGAACATTCCCCTCTATTTATTACACTACCTTGCTTCAAATTCCAATAGGTACATAAAACAACTTCCATTTGGAAACATAGCAATATTCATATGTTTATAAAGCATTAATCAAAACCTGACAAAACAAAATTAAACTTGTTGCTAACTTTTTTTAACCTTTCGTTATCTGCACACTTTCTTTTCTGCAAACAGCATATAGATTGCTTCTAAAACACAATTTTGTGGTGTTGAATTCTTTGAGGAAAGTTAACAATATCATATGTCATACCTTCATGGAGAACAATGTAATTAAAGAACACTTTTATTCTTCATTGTTTCAACCAGCCTTTCATTACAGAGAGAATTGCCGACGCAGTATGAACTAAAGTTAGCAGTTTAAGTGCTGTGTGTTTTGTATATGTCATATGTGTATCACATAAGTAATCACATGAATGTTACATCACAAGCACATTACAAAAAGCAAATGTGCACACCGTGTGTCTTCATGATTACCAAACAGTGCAAAATGTTGCTGTCTTGATTTGATAATTGGTGTCGTTTAAATTGAAGTGAGCATGTGTAATCAAAATTAAGCAAATTTTAAGAGAGATCCCTTCCGTGAAATCCTTCCTTTTTCTCCTTAAGTCTTCAGATCCAGTGCTGTTTCCCCTTGTCCTCATCCTTCCGAAATCCGTCATTTCAAAATGAAGCAGCATCTTTTGATCCATAAACAAAAAAAAAAAACCTTTGATCTACCTAAACTTTGTCTTCCATGCATGAAAAAATCTCTTGCAGAACTAATTATATCACCACCACTATTAACACCACAACATTTCCCCAAACCAAAAACGGAATGATCTCATCAAAACTCAATACACATAACACTCTAACCGACCAACCATTTAACTAACTACCTCTTGACCAAATGGAATGCTCCAAACTAATCGTCAACCCTCGGAATCGCACCCACTACCACAAAGCATGCAACACATCTCACAAGATCAGAAATCAATGTTGGTGAATTATGTCGTCATCCCAAAGTATATGTCGAAAAGATTCCAGCCTATACCGTGTGAATAACCACCCTTGTGTTATTAACTTTATAAACTGTTTTACTTTGTGTAGCAAACAAGTTTAATTAACCCTGTTTATAATATTATACTCTTCAATGCATCTCTTCTGTCCATTCAGCCTGCCTACAACTCCTCTTATCGTCATTCCGTAAGTTGTCTGGATGTAGAGAGTGGATATCTTTTAGTTTGACCTGTTGACCACCCCCAAAAACACAATGGAATGGTCTGTGTTCTAGCGCAAACATTTTGGTATATAAATATACATGTTTGCTATAAGTGTAGTCTTTAAAATCATTTTATAATCAACATTCCATCAACATTTCAGTAGTGACTTCATTACCCCCCTCTGTAAATGTACTGTCCTTATGTTTCATCTCAAAGTTGCACTATTCCATTGATCAATTTAGGGGTTTTGGAGTTATCAGGCGCGGATCCAGGGAGGGGGCGGAGGGGGCGCGCGCCTCCCGGTAATTCTGCAAATTCTTGCAAAATCAGCCCATTTTGAGCTATTTTGGACCAGTTACAGCCTTTCAGCCCCCCGGTAATTTTGACTTTTTTTCAAATCCTGGATCCGCCCCTGGTTATAGGGTAAAAATGACAAAAATGGTAAAAAAGGTCAATCTCAAATTGTACAGGGGTCAACATTAAAAGTTTCTCTGATTATATTTTAAATACTTGCAAATTATTGCCTGAGGTAAGAGGACTCCTAAAAAGTATAGTTATTATTATGTTAAATGTTTACTTACAGAGATAAGGGTCAAAGAAGGTCAACACCAATTGGATTATGTTGCCCAACTTGCCACATGACCTATTTTGTCCCATAACATGGTAACTATGCATTGCAGATGGTACAAACTATTCCTTATTTTGACACATTAAGCTAGATGAACAACTTCTTTCAATTTTACCAAAATTGTTGCAACTTCTGATTTTGACCCCTGTACAAATAGAAATTGACCTTTTACCATTTTAGCCATTTTACCCTATAACTCCCAAACCAATGGTCATAGATGGTACAAACTATACATTTTTGGAATCCTTATGACTAGACGGACAATATGGCATACATTTCAACATGACTGGGGCATTTTAAAAAATTGACCCTTGTGTAAACTTAAATTGACCCCTATTGAAAAAGTGATACCACAATTTGAGAGTACTACCTACCAATCATTGATGTAGAGGGTCCATACTAACTACCAAAGGTGTCAAACCTTTTCTGTAGTGAGGGGTAAACGATGATGTTTGACCTGGGTCCCAGCTCCTCTATAATGTTTTGCCCCTAGTTCTATGGGGGAACACAAAATTTGAAAAGTCAAATTGATTTTAAGAATTTGCTTTATTTTATGAAAATGTTTGTATATTCAAATTCACATAGGCCATGGTCTAAAATTAATTGTCCCCATATGGACCATTGTAGGGCACATGTGGTGCAGTTGGATCAGCGTTTGCCTCAGAAGCATAAGGTTGTGGGTTCGAGCCCCGCTGTCACCAATGTGTTGTGCACTTGGGCAAGGCACTCCTCCCAGGAGTATAAATGGGTACTGGCATATGCTGGGAACATAAAACAGGCTCACTGTGCAGGAGGAGTGGCGAACCCCCCACAGCAACATTATATGATGGAGTCTGGCCCAAACGTCAAAGACAGAGAGATGGGCACTCCGCCTGCGGGCGCAACATTTTTATGGACCCTTAGTACATAAATCACTCTAGTTTCATTTAAAAAATGTAGCATTATTCATTTGGGGTATTTGTAAATTTGGAAGCAGGCTATGTGCACATTATATATCTGGCTTTGTCAAAAAAAAATTGAGGGCACCCTCTGCACAAAATCTCTGAACGTTCCTTTAATGATGTGTGTCGTAGATTACCTGGTCAAACGTGATCAGTGTCAGATAAAACCAAATTTTAAATCTGTTTGAACTTCAGAGGGTGGTTACACATAATCAATTCCTCCTCTCCCCAACCGGTATTGACAAATCACTAAATAATTTTGAAGTTTCCCTCCCTCCCCTCTCTTTTGCTATTTATAAAATTATATTTATTTTAATTAACAACAATTAAGGACAAAACACCTCTTTTTATCAAATCTTTTCATTTTAGCTATGATATCTTAGTCTGGCATTCCCAAAGGAAGTTTTAACTTCAAACATGAGTTTAAACCAGTGTTAGTCCTTCTTTAATAGGCCTTTTTTCTTCCAACATCACCTAAAAGGTTGATGTAACAGGTGAAGAAAATGCCTCATGGATAGACCATTCCAACCAGGAGGAGGTATAGTATTCTTCCCACAATGCATTTTTTTCAATACAATTTTTGCACTGGTTGTCACATGCGTTTTATAGTATACAAATATTGACTGCTTTGAGGGGCATGGTAAAAATTATAGGCCCAAGGTGATCTCAAAGCCATACTCTGGCATATTTGGAATTCGGGACTCGATGTCAAATTATTGCCCTGGTCATACTGAAGCAGAAAATTCATTTCAGTTCTTTGGGTGACAGCTCCATATACGATTTTGTAGACCCTTGTTACATTTTGCCCACTAATTATGAAACCGAATGCCAAACATAGTAAAACAAGGCAAGACGAACAATTTGACACCAGTTTCAACAAAATATGAGCACTAGGTAATGTTTACCCCCAGGATGACCTTGAACCTTAATAGGGCTGTACCTGTTTAACTAAATGTCAGAACCTAGACAAACTATACCGTTTCTTAATCCTTAAAATGAGACAAATACATTGGTGTACATTTAAACACAATTTGACTTGCTTTCAAATTTACCCTACATTTCCCAGAGGTTGGGGACCCAAAAATTCTGATTCAGCACCTTTCAAACTATAGAAAAACATCTTGAAACCTTCCCCAAACATCTAGAATGGGATTCTTATTTATAACCCTACTATATAATTGTTCAATTAGTGGGCATAGTAATTGCAATGCCCTGCAATAGTAAATGCAATGACCTGAAGACCTAATTTTCATCATCTTACGAGTGAGTAGTTAATCTATTTCCCCACTTGTAACCAGTCATAGGGATCTTTAAATGAGGTATATAATGACAATTCTATTACCTCTGCTGCCCATTATTGAAAATGCAGCATTCTGATTGGTCAGTTTACTGCCCATTATTCTGCAATAATGGGTCGCCAATGCATTTTCTCATCATATCACACTGTTTTCAATAATAGAATAGAAATAAAGGGTTTGTAGTATTATTTATGGGCTCATAATGTATGCTCGGCCTGAAAAAAAACATAATAGACTCGGCTGCGCCTTGTCCATTATTTATTTTTTTCCGACCTCAGACACATTATTCGCCCATAGAGGATACTGCATCACCTTTATTTCTTAAAGAGTACCTAAATGAACAGAACTCATCCCAATCTTATAATTTAAGTACTTTTTACTTTAATCTCATGTAACAACCAGTATAAAATTATATTGGAAGAATTGCATTGTGGGAAAAATATTCTCACCTGCTTCAATGCATTTTCAAAGTGTTTCGAAAGGGAAAAGGTCCGTTCATGTAGGATTAACCCATGATTAAACCTAAGTTTAAAGTTTGTTGCCCTTTTAGAATACCAGCCTTAAAAGGTTTGCTTGCACTCTTTTGCTAACAGTTCAACAAAAAGTCCATCTTCTGGTGGCTATTTACTTTTGAAAGCATATTAGCAAAAGACGTGGTATTCATGAACTATACTCCTCACTCTATCATGGTATTTATACTCTCATTACAATTTTATGAATCGTAATCCTCAAATCACTCTTTATCAGCTTAGAGTATTCACTGTGTTTGAGTCTCTTCCAGTTTATTTAAAACAAAAGTTAGTAAAAGTTTCCTTTGTTTGAACAAAATTATGGAAACCTAAAAAAATAATGTGCATGACCAATTAAAATGCATGAATTAAATGTTAAATCAAATTAAGAATCTGTTTAGTATCAAATCCATCCAGAATTAATAAATTCACATTAAATGCATGCATTTTATAAACCGTAATGGAATTATATAATTAACAAAGCAAAACCCATTTCAAGTATTCAACAAATTTTACTCTTAATATGCATGGATTAAATTGACATAATATCAAAGCATGCCGATTAAAATAACGACATATTATCTGTAGACTCTTGAAGAACCTGTCATGAGACTTGATTCAACAGTTGCCTGGAACAAAGTCTGCGCAAGAAACTATCTACAGTGGATGTACTATATGCTAACAGTGATCATTGATATTCTAACCTGACTAATATGATATAGGGCTTTGAAGGCAGTTGTTAACTGTTGACTATTGTTGGCTCTTTCACAGATCGGTCCGAGGGTTATGCTTTTGGTATCAACAGTAATGGATATATCCTCTTGCACCCAAGACTCAAAGCAGAGGTAAGACCAAGAAGATGTTCTCTCCTTTTTTTTCAATTAAGACACAAGATATTTGCGTACATTTTGTACAATGTGTAAGAATCTATGTCTGGTATGACTTTGACTTATGACAGGAAGAAATTGACACATCTTCATTTAACTGTACAAAATTATTAGATTGAAGAGATGATTATTTTTTTTCTTTTGTCATCCAATTAAATAGGGCTTGTGAACTCTTCATCTCTTTGGTATATCTTTCTTGGTATGCAATTTTTACATTAGTTTAATTGTGTATGTTAATGATTTTATTTTATCATCATTTATCAAATTCTTACGGGAAGGCCTGTGCATTCCCTACACCAATTAAGTTGGATACGAATGTTTGAAAAATAAGTAGGTTATTAAAATGATTTATATTATAAAAGAATATATTGGAACTGAAAAAAATCTTATGATTTTTAGTATGGTGATTATATTCAGCAAAGATATTTTAATGATAAATCTTATTTCCAGCTAGGTTAAATTTAAATGTATGTGTGTGTTTTGTTACTTATATATTGTCCTCTGTGTATTTGTTTTTAGACCTAGGTCGTACCTTTTTCCCTAGACCTAGCTCTACCTCTTTCCCTAGACCTAGGTTTACCCATATTTTTAGACCTTGTTCATGTTCCTTAGACCTTGCTATATGTTCCTTTGCCCTCTATATATTAAGCTCCCTATTTTGTTTCTCAGTAAAGTTAGCTTGCGAGCCCATGGCACCTTGCACACAGCCCCCATTTTAGCAATAATCACCTTAGCAAATTTCTATTTTGCTTGCCCTTTCCTTTTCAAAGGAATTTTTATTATTTGAGATGTCCAAAGTAAACAGCTGTGAACAGCCACATAGTAGCTGCTGCATGACTGTATAGCAGCTTTGTTTACTCTGGTACAGACTATACAGAATCTACCTGGTATCTGCCTATTAGGCAACTTCGGAGTAGCTGTAGCTTCTGTAAAAGAGACACCACTGTTTTCCCAGTAACTGGTGTACTTCGGAAGACCTATTCTGTAACTACCGCACAGCTGTTTGAACATTTCATTTATTATGACAAAACTAGAATAAAACCAATCACATCTCAACACCTGTTTTTGATTATGTATTCTGCTAGCTACTGCAATCTTTTATGAAATTTATGATGGCAAACTTTTCCCCCTTAAAATGTAGTTTGCACAGATCTCTTTGGATATTGGGCAATAGAGGGCGCAATAATATGCAAGTTATAACCCAGGGGAGGGTGACTAAGAAATCCCAATTTTAGACGTCACCATTGGTTTAACACATAAAAGCTAACTCTTGACGAAAAATTCTGAATTTTTAATATGTTGTCAAGGATTATTTTCTTATTCCAAAACTGTTGGAGCTGAAGAATCAACTCTACTGTAAGGGTTGTTTCTGATTTTTTTGTATGAATAATGGACGAGGGCAAGGCCGTATGTGGGTCATGGCAACACACATGACCAACCCACATCAAAGCACCAAAATTGGTTTGTGTTTTGCACCCCGTATTGCTGTAATTTTGATATTTTTGGTGAGTTGCTTTATTGAATGAGGCTTGGCCACAATCGTCTGTTATAACCTTTGAAGGCCTATATGCCGGCAAGATTCTCACCATTTAAATTGCCATTTTTGTAACATTAGTAATAGCTTTTGCATGTCCCTGCTTCAGTTGTCAAAATTTTGTCACCACTACTTAAAATGTTCAAAAAATAAGAGACAAGGAGGGTCAAACAGCTGTGACTGGCACGAATGGTTTGGTATGTACTATGTGGTAGCTCCTGCTGTAGAAATTAAGTAGCCGTGGTATAGGCTATTGTACCACAAATAAGATGTATAATAATATGTATGTTTGGATATATTTCAAAAGGTTCCCCAATGATAATTTTAAGTAAGGTATAGAAAAAATGCACAATTTTGATTGTAGTGGGTGTGTCCCTGGGTGTGTGCAAGGTGCTGCTGACTGTGTAGCTTACCCAAAGAGTGCATGCAGATAACATCATAAAAAAGCAAGCAATGCCATTGGGAAAGAAATGTTAGAAAAGATCCTCCTAATTGTGTAATCCATGCTTGCTGCTATTGAACTCCTAAATTGGATGCAGTCTACAGGTGGCCTATTGACCCGATATCTTGGTTGAAATTGTGGGATAGCGGTGAATGGTACATTGTACAAAGAATTCAAATTGTTAAGGGTACACCAAGAGATTTCCAGGTGTCCATATATTCATATAAATTAGACGATCAATAGATTTTTGCCTGCTATTTGGTTATGGAAATACCTCAAAAGTGAAAGCAAGGTCTAATTTAAGGTATTGATATTGCAATATTAAAATATAGGCTGAATTTTGTATGAAGGAAATACTTAGTTAGAAATTGCACAATTTTTGTACCAAAGAAACCATTTTAAACTTTCAGATTGAGATATGTTTGAAGAGTAGCATAACATCAGTGTAACAATCGGGGATTTTTTGAAACCACCTACCCACTATGTGAAATCTCTTGGTGCACCTTTAACTTTTGTAAATTATTTTTGCATGATTGCTGGTGAATAAAACGAGCTCAAATGAGTGTTTATTAGTGATAGATGCTAGCAAATTATTTAGCCATAGTGTTTATTGAATAGATTTGCTACCGTGTTGCTTGCTGTAAAGAAGTCGGTGCAGTTATTGAAATAAGAACGTTGTAGCTGGGGAAAACAATGATGAATTCACTCCTCAAGGAAAAGGGACTTGGCCTTGGATCCTTCTCTGGTTTGATGTCTCTTGGGGAATAACTTTGTGCAGAACCTGGCATAAATATTTAATGCAAGCAATGTGGGCTCTTTGAATATTTGATATATGTTACAAATATGGGCAATATAGGTATACAAAGATCCCAAGTTAAAGTATAGCATTCCTGTGTCTTTTTCAGTTTCCAGTGTTTGTGTAATTATAAATGAGATGAAGAAATAGCGAGGGTCGATGTTTTGTAGTGGATGGACAATGGAAACAAAAAGTACTCTGTATTTCAGAAAAAACAGCTTAGTCAGAGTATTCATGAAAATGTCCCATGGACCTTTCTTTTTGAGTGTATATTGTGTACTTGTGTTTATGTGAGTATGTTGTTTGGGTGGATATTATTTTAAATATAAGAAAATGTAAAGATGGAAACAAGAATTAAGTATCAAGCTAGATAATACTGGTAGTACTGGCAACAATGCAGCACTATTTATGCCTTATTAGTGGAAGAGCCAGGACTCAGGTCAAACATCATCGTTTACCCCTCACTACAGAAAAGATTTGACACCTTTGGTAGTTAGTATGGACCCTCTATATCAACGCTAGGTAGGTAGTACTCTCAAATTGTGGTGTCACTTTTTCAGTAGGGGCCAATTTAAGTTTACACAGGGGTCAAACTTTTAAAATGCTCCAATCATGTTAAAATGTATGCCATATTGTCTGTCTAGTCATAAGGATTCCAAAAATGTATAGTTTGTACCATCTATGGCCAATGGTTTTGGAGTTATAGGGTAAAAATGGCTAAAATGGCCCCTATTGAAAAAGTGATACCACAATTTGAGAGTACTTCCTACCTAGCATTGATGTAGAGGGTCCATACTAACTACCAAAGGTGTCAAACCTTTTCTGTAGTGGGAGGTAAACAAATTCCTTAAATAAGGCCCCTATGATATCCTGCTCCCACTCTATATGGCTGAAGGGGGAAAGTGGTTTTTGTTAATTTGTAAGGGCTTCAACTATTGGCATTTCTGTGTTTTCTTTCCTAACAAGTTTGGAAGACCTTTCATAACTAAACATTTAAAATTAAGTTTGAAGGTTTTGATAGTGGCTATGGTCCTTAAATGTGTGTTCATGCACTTGCATTTAGTATCTTTCACATGCCCATGCAGAAGTAGTCCCATTCATAATTCCCCAGGCATTCGAGATGCACATTATGGGTGTGTTCGGCAGACATGCAAGTGTACATTCTGATACGCCCAAGAAATTGTCATGGCAACTGTATCTATTGCATGTAATACAAAAGACCAGCTGAAATTGCCACTTTAACAAATCTGTTGCTGGCAAATTGAATGCAGATGCAACCATATGGTAGACTTTACATCTTTAGTGTTGTGTTCATTGAATGAGACCTGATCTGTGATTGGTCAGAATACTGTTTGTGAGCAGAGCAGGTCCAAACAGTGACCAATTAATCTTGACCAATCCACAAGACTCTTATTTGATGACATTCTCAGGCAAGGTGCTAGTATCTCGTTGGTTGTTATGTGACATTTATTGCCTGTTGCACTTGACTTATTCAAATGAGTTTCCAAAGACTTATGATCGGGTATTGAAATGGTATATTACCACCAACCAGTGGCGTATCGGGGCTACCGCTCTGAGGGGCAATTTCCCAGTTTGGGAAATTTTCCCTCTCGGGGGTCAAAAGGCCAATTTTTCCCGGTCAAGGCTAAAAAAACGGCTGATTGAGCATGATTTTGCAAATTTTTTCCCGGCCAAAGTAGTCAGGGGGCAACTGCCCCCCCGGCCTGTACGCCCTGCCACCAACCCAAAAACTAGTGTTCTAGTAACTCTTATAGAATATACATAGGAAAGCTATCTACTGTGGGTTCTGGTTATATAGATTGGGTTTGAAAAGGGAGTGGGAAATTTTACAAATATGGACCAGCTTAGATCAATCCGACACCTGGTTCATTGGAATGCTTAATTTGAGGACAAAACCAAATAAAGCACCAAGTTGGGGGGATACATGTAAAAGCATACTGCCAGACATTGCTGTTGTGTGTTCAGATTGTAATAAACGTCTTTGTTGTATATAAACTTGTGGTTACTGTATCAGTTCCTGTCTCTGAATCTCGTTTGTTAACTCTGTTTGTATTAAATGTTGAAAGGTTAATAACCAGGAAATATCTTAAGAATGATTCAAACCAGTCAAACAGGATTCAGTATGGAATTATAAATATTACTCATCAGATGTTAAATAAGGGTAGAAAAATTAAAGTCACCACAAAAAATGTATTTGCCTGTTGGAGTATAATGTTGTGATTTCTTCTTTGGTTTTCCAATTGCCCAAATGCATTACATTACCGTTACTTCATCTCATTTCCACTTGATTATTTAACACAGATCGATTACATAACATGCTAACCCATGTTCCATCAGATATAAACCCAGAAAAAAAATGGCATGTTATACCCGATTGTTATATTACCGCTCTAAGTCACATGGATTGATGAATATTGCTATGAGCATGTCGGAATAGAAATGTTGGAATTAAGAGTGTTTCAAGGTGCTCAGTATGCATGAATACTTACAATGCTCGCATGTGGAATGGATCCTGTAAAAAATGATTACAATTGTAGTAGGGCAGTAGACAAAAAATTAGTCTAGTGAAAAATGATTAGTCTGTGGAATTTTTACATGTTGTTGCATCTATGTATGGCATGTTGCTGTTTGGTACCCCAAAAAAATGGGTCAATCAAGAGTATCAAAGTCAAACTCCCCTACCTTGTTTCCTCTTCATCTGCCTCAGCTTGTGGGTTGTCCAACCCCACCTGCTACATACATAGCGTCCCAACCCCCATCCATGCTGCATTTTACAATGTAGTGCCAACCCCCCGAGCCTGCATTAAATTAGCTGTCCAATCCCACCGGCTGCATTTAACTTAGCTGTCCAACCCCACCATGGTGAGTTCATTGGTCCAACCCCACCCTGCTGTGTTACATTAGCTATCCAACCCCACCCTGCTGTGTTACATTAGCTGTCCAACCCCACCCTGCTGTGTTACATTAGCTATCCAACCCCACCCTGCTGCATTACATTAGCTGGTCCACCCCACCTGCTGCTTGCGCATTAAATAAGCTGTCCAACCCCACCCTGCTGTGGGTTACATTCAGCTGTCCAAACCCCCACTCTCTGCATTACATTAGCTGTTCTCCAACCCCACCCTGCCGGCATTAAATTAGCTATCCAACCCCACTCTGCTGCATTACATTAGCTGTCCAACCCCACAATGCTGTGTTACATAGCTGGCCAACCCCCACCCTGCTGGTGTACCATTAGCTGTCAAACCCAATTATCCTTCAAACCTAACCTCTATTGTTAAATAGCCATCCAACCCACCTCTCATGTTAAATTAGCCTTCCAACTCTACCTCTATGTTAAATTAGCCTTTCCACAAATCCACCTCACATTGTAAATTAAGACATCAACTCCACTCTCATTGTAAATTAGCCTTCCAACTCTACCTCTCATTGTTAAAGTAGCCTTCCAACTCCACCTCTAATTGTTATGTAGCCTTCCAACTCCACCTCACATTGTTAAATCAGCCTTCAGTTCCACCTCACATTGTTAAATTAGCCTTCCAACTCCTATCTCATCATAAATTGATAGCCTTCCAACTCTACCTTATGTTAAAAGTAGCCTTAAAACTCTGTCTCACTTGTTAAATAAGTTGTCCAGCTCCATGCTCCCCGACAACGAACACAACACACCTTAATTTATGTTTTTTCATCTATATAAGTGCAACATACTACCCTTTCATATAAAAAAAACTTTCTCTTAAACCAACAAAATACATGTTTTAATCAAATTTAGAAGATTATTAAATGATGCTACTGCATAAGGTTCTCAGAATTCAAGGAGAAGTGTAGAGAGGAATTCCAGCAATGTTGAACTTCCTAGACTTCATACGATTAAGTCACCTTTGTGTTTTGGTCCAAATCACAGGCTTGGCTTAGTGAGTTTTTTTTTTACCGGGGGAGTTTTATCAGCAAAAAATTGGAACAGTCCAATTGTAGTTTTGCCAACAGTGCATGATAATGATTTAAATTTCAAGCAGGTGTGCGTGGTTGTGTGATGAAGTCAAGAAATTGTTAGCTTTTGAATAAATTGCATGTTTATAGAATGTATTTGAGATTAATCCCCTGGTCACTACCAAGCAATCTGATTGGTTGAGATTGATTAGGTAGGGTTATATGATGTGATTAACCAATCAAAGACATGGTAAGACAACTTAAGTTCCTACCGATTTTTGATTGGTACTCAGTGTATATAATGTTTTATCATTTTGTAACAGCCACTCAGAGACACGCATTTGTAAGGTGGTAACAATTAGGGGGCGGAGGGAGAACTATTACATGACGTTTATGCATGATGTACTTAATTATATCATATTCTCAGTAGAGTTAGTTAGTTCTTATGAAAGTGAATGCGAATATTTCAGAATGTATTTGCACGAAACTTAACCGTGGCATCCAATTTCTTTTTGAAGGTTTTGACCACACAGGCCTTGCGTTGTGTGCATGTACTAAGTTAATGACATTGATTTAATGCTCAGGTGGCGGCAACGCGGGGGGGCAGGGGGGAGGAGCCCCCCCAAACAAAACCCTTGCCCCCCCTTTCCGCCCCCCAAAATGAAATGACCGTTTGTACAGGTTATTGGAGAAGGACCCAAATTTGGCCCCCCTCAAAAAAAGCTTGGCACCCCCAGGACCCCCATTGTAAAGGTCTGGTTTACGCCAATGTTCATGCTCGTTCTTGCTTGCAGGTCATTGAATCGGTATATAAACACTTGATTTTCTGGTGAAAGATCTACCTGTTGGTGTGAAGTTTGAGAGGCAATTGCCACTTGCTTTTCAATTTTCATGCTTATTATCAAAGTACAATCGCATTCCATATGCACAGCTAATGTGGGTGACGGGGAGTCCGTGTGAAATCTTAAAGGTGCAATGAGATGATTTCACATATAGGTGTCCATGAAAAATCGAAAGTACTGATTTTTGCCCCTGGTGCAAAGCTTTCAATCAAATAACCCCATATGAAAGGATTAAGCTGAGAAATGTTTCTTGGGACAAAAATTTGAATTTCTAATTTCGTAAGGAGCCAATACGAAATTCGGCCGAGTTTTATATTGAAATATAAGCAAATCAGAATCTCTTTGTTCTCTCTTTTAAGACATTTCTGATAGCAAAATACAGCGTAAGAAATCTATGAGGTCTGTCTATATGGAAATTACTATTTGGACACAATATATTTAGGTGCCTCAAAAATCTATCGTTGCACCTTGAATGCAGAAGAGTAAATGTGGCAAAGTAAGTCCTCTAACTTCCAGTTTTGATGGAAGTGTTAATAAACTAAAAACCGGATGCAAGTTTGAAGCCCAAATAATAACAATCAGCCACTTGTGTGTAGGAGTTTAATGTCATTTTGATATACATGCCATTGTTATGGTTATGGTTACTTTTCTGATATTCAACAGAAAAGCAACAAAAAATATAACTATAGTCATGTTGTCACTTCCAAACTGAAATTTTTATTTAAAACAGGGAGTTACTTTTAGAAAATGCACATTTGAAAGGGTGAATGATGTGCAATTTATATAACGTTCATATACTCTTGTTTTAATCTAGACATTTTTTACACAGCTGGTATATATAATTCAAATTCAGGGTATAAATAAAAAGTAACAGAACATGATCTTAGATTTTTAGGAAGCTTTCAAATAGCACGAAAACTGATTATTAGCCAGAACCATTTAAGTTTTACAAAATATGTGTCTCCATCCGTGTAATAATTCTTTCATCTCTTTCTTCAAGCTAAATTAATCAGATTTATATTTTTAATAGATCAAGTCAGTTTGATAAGTTTTTCTGCAGCAATTCTATTGTCAATTTGATTTTTTCATGCCTTTATAACGGGGTGATACTTAAGTTATGTTTTACGCACTAACTCCTTATGTTAATTCTCGACATCAACATGCATTACATATTTGGTGTATTTTCTCTCCTTTCTTCATATATTATCAGGAAGAGATAGAGGCAATGCTTGGAAAGGTACTCGATTGGTGTGGGATGTCGTCTTTAAGTCATCAGTCTCCTCATTATCATCCATAACTTCTTCAATACGTTCTCTTCCTGTTTCTAATTGCTTAACATCAACATTTCATGTTTCTCACACGTTTTGATTTCTTTTTTATTCGAAGACAAAACTTCACACACGTAATACATAGTCTCGTTCATGATTAGTGTATGATTTTCACCTTTTTTTTATAAATTGCATTTATTTGTATTTCACTTTTTTTTTTAGAAATACTATTTTTTTTTGGATTATGTGCATGTTCTTTCAATCTTTTCATTTTGTTGTGCATGTGATAGTATCAGCATGATTAAAGGTGAATTTTGTGATTCTAGCACCTTCTGTTTTGTTTTAAGGTTTTGTTTGATATCCTTGAGAAAAGCTTATTCCCAAAATTTCAGTTGATTCTGATCTTGCATTTTAGTATTATGAACAAATGTTTGTATATCTGTGCCCCGTAGGCCACTGTACTGTAATTTTCGTCCGTTTACAGACAAAACTAGCTATGCAGAAGACATAGCGAACAAGACGGCCTGGAATAACATCTTAATGACCTTTCACTCCATGCCAAATAACTTGACCAATGAGTCACAGATGTCGTTAAATGTATTTTATATGTTAACAACGTTACAAGGATCATATTGTTGAGTTTCAACTCAATCCAAGCATGTCAGGAATTTGACCTATTAACCCCTATAATGTGACCCCTGGGTCACAAATGGGGTCAACTGTACTTGTTTTGCATTTATAATGTCACTGGGATTATTCCTGGACAAATTTAAGATCAATCGGAGCTGTGTTTGTAAAATTTTACCTTGAAAACTTGACCCCTACCCAACTTTAATGTTAATCACGTAGCAATAACGGGCTTGTATCTGTGCTTATAGGCTGAATGTAAGCCAATTTGGTGTTATTTTTAGCATTTTTGACGCATTTGACCCCCTTAATGACCTTGACCCAGATATAAAAAAAAAACCTCATGTACACAGCCAAAATGCAGTGTTCCAGTGCAAATAAAAACTTCGGCAATGCTTACTTCTGGAGATAAAAATTCTTAAAATTTATTTAATGCAAAACCGGAAATGAAAGGACCTTGGATAGTAAATGACATTTGGACCCTAAAATATAAAATACCTTTCATACATCGGCTAACATACAGGGCAGCTCTGAAGGTTGTGTCACTCTGCTTGTTACATTTTGAGATAAAAATTTTGAAAAATTTTTAAATATTTTTGTTTTGGACCGGGAAGTGACCCCTTAAGGACCTTTGATTCCTTTTCATGAACACCCTATATGTAGCATGTGGTAGTGGTTCCTCTGAACAAGTTTAGTTGATTATCGGCGTAATCCGGTCGGAAGAAGATATTTGTGCAATTGTAAATGACATATTTGGCCTTTCAGACCAGAAATTGACCCCCTTAATGAGCCTTGACTCTCTATGTTGTATGCCTTTCGAAGACCCTTGGATGGTGTGAGCATGGGTCAGTTGTCCTCTGGAAGAGTTTAGTTGATATCGAAATACTCTGTAAAAAGAAGATATTTTTGCAATTTAAAATTTACTATTTGATTGCCGAGCCAGGTCAAAGGTCAGGCAAGGGTCAAATTCATATGAAGAATCGGATTGAACAGCGGTTATTTGTGGTATAGGTCTGGTGTGGTGCTGCTCAGATAAGTCAAACCAGACTGAGCTAGATCGATTTGCTGCCAGACGAAGAGAAAGAAGAAACCTGTCAAAAGCAGAAACAAGACGGCTGACGGCCGTCTTGTCAAATACAAAATTGGCAATTATCTGGGAGACTATCAAATTTGCACGTCAGATTGGGCTAACATACTATACTTAGCTCAAAATGATACAAACGATACAAAAAATTGAATTTTTTGAATGGCCGAGTCAGGGGATGAGCAGCATGACCTCCCTTCTGAATTTCTCCAGAGTAAATAGAATAAGATCATAAAAATTAACGGCCACACATGCTTTACTTAGGCCAGTGGTTTAGATGAAAATATAAAATCTCACTTATTTGTAAGTAAGTGGGGGGATGGGGGACGAGGCTGTAGAAATGCCATGACTTATGAGTTATAATTATGCAAAATTTGCCGGATTGGATGGGTCAATAAAGAATTCAGTGTTGGATGTGATTTTCATTGAATTGTGCTATAGCTTGTAACTTCAATGAAATCACCTTCTTGTGATAAACTACATTGGGCAGGAGCACATTGGATGTAGTACTGTACAGGTCAATATTTCGCGTACAGGCTATGTTCGCGAATTTGCCAATGGCTGGCTTTTTAGGGTTGGCCGCAGCGTATATTCCCGCCTTTCACCGTTAGGTCCGAGTTCGATCCCCGGTAGGGTCTCGTTCTCTGTGGCTTTAGTGGAATTTGGTTTCTCGTCCATACTCCTTCCCGTGGGTTTCTATGGTTATTCGGTTACGTACGCTTCTAAAATCGAAGCTTCTGACAAAATCTGTTGTTGTTTATGGTTTTGCTGTGCTCTCATGGCTGCCCACAGCGCATTAGAGCTTGTTTCATGGATGGTCGCATGTTAAACATACACATTATATTATTATTATTATTTCGCGAGGTTTTATGTTCGCGATTGTCAAAATTTTTGTTAACAGGAAATGCCTTCAATTAACTTACTAATGACCCCAAAATAAAAAATTCATTCCCCCGTGATTTTTTTTTTTTGTTTTTTTGTTTAATATCTGTCGACTTTATTATCCTTTTTATGTTGCATACCCGTTTTCTGCGGCATATCTACCGAATGATGCTCTAATTCTGGTGGATAAAACACCCCTTGTCGATGGCCCCGTTTTCTTCACCCAGACCGCGGAGGAATGTCGGTCATTCTCCGGTTATTGCGTTAGCAGCGGACTCATTCACCGTGCGAACTTTCCAGACTGCTAGCCGATTTCCGATAGATGATCGTTGTCATCAGATGATTTTAATAAGATTTCCAGTGGTTACTGTGAAGTTATAAGAAGTCCGAATGCGGGTCCCAATGATCAAAAACAATCTAAAACTATGGAGGTATATATTGGGTAATGTTGCAGATGTTGTAAAAAATTCTACCCCATGAAGGTTCGGATGCTGTGTACAGGTACGATGTTTTGGGTTTATCATTTATGAGCATTCTTGTGAAGTAAACTGATTTTTCAGGAGTGTTATTTTCGGGTTGTGATTTATTCGCGACAAATTGGTGTGAAAATAGAAGCCTCTCGAAAAATTGCTACGGTATACAGTAGTACATTTTTCTTGTTATTTGCATTTGCATGAAAGCACCTCTAGTGTATAAAGGTCGTCTGCTTCTTTACATTCTGTAAACTTTTATCTATCTTGAACTAATTGAAACAATTAACCATGAATGGTGTATGTTAACCCGGTATGCTGGGCTTGTGAGTATAGGAAACACAAACTTGGTCACGTATCTTAGGTTCAGAGAGGAATACACATATCTTGCTATTGTTCTTGAATTTGATTTATCACTGCCAATATTTCATTGACGGCCGCCTTGTTCACAAAATTTTTCAACTCGTTTAAAGTTGATTCTTGCCTTGTTTTCAAGTTATTTTATCATATTGAAACCTTCTTAGCATGCATTGGCCTATTGCCATCATACTCTTTCAAGGGTAATTTCCAACTTAGTCCAACTAAAACCCAATTCAAACTTACAGTTTTCTCTGGATAACAGAATCTATGCATTTATGATATGGTATTCACAGCTGAATCTTTGATTCTTTAATAATGTTTAAATGACCTTTGTAGGAAAGGTAGGTAGGACTAATTATTAACCATCCTGGGCACTACAGGTGGAAGGTGCAAAGTTTACAATGAATTTTTTCTCCAAAAAATAGTCAAAATATTAATTACGGCCAGAAAAGCTTAGTCTTAGGTTAGTATTTTAAGATGGTTTCAGCAACTGACTTGTGTGTTAAAAACTCTAGCGTTGGAAGTCTCATTTATTATTATGGACAAAATCAGAATAAAGCCAAAATATCAATATCTACCAGGCCAAGTGATGTAAGATTCTAGAAAGCGATTTCTTTTTTCAAGAAAGAATTATTCTTTCCAAACTTAGGTTTGTTTGGGTTTGTTTATTTGCACCAGATTTTACTGAAGTGTTCCAAACTGTTGGTATCTGAAGAAGGCTACTATTTCTTTCATTTACCCTGTAAATCGTCGGGCTAAGGGTGTTTTGGTTTGGAAGTTAGGAGCGAAAATGTGCCCCATTTTGGTCGACCAATATTAATTTTACACAGTTCTCTATGGGGGCTTACAAAATCAGTTTTAGCTCTCACATCAAAACAGATTGAAATGTCGGCGCAAAACTTACAGATGGGGGTTTTTTGGGGTGAAGCTATCAAGAAAACTTTATATACTTAAATCAGGTCAACCCCATTTAAATAATGTTGTTTTAAAAAAAGACAAAACTTAAAAAAAAAATATTTTTAATCATGTTTAAAACCTAGAGTACCAAGTAGTCTAAATCAATGTTTTTGTGGTTATGTTTGAAATGTTGGGGGAGAGAGTAAGCCCCTTAACAAAACTAAATAGTTATCATAGGGCTTTAGCTGTTTTGGAATTCTGCAAAAACAAATTTCATAAATTCAATCTCATAAAGATTTGAAAATGCAAACTTTTGTAACAGTTTTAGTATCATTTGTCACTATGGAAGCTTGCTTTTCAAGATGTCAAAATTAAGTGTTTTAATTTATTGAGTATGATTTGTTGGTGCAAACGTGGATGTGTTGCAGTGTGTGTGTGTGATTAGAATTAACCCCTTATTTTAGATATTGATATACTTTATATTATGCTTGTGATAACTATAGACATAGTTTGTGTCAGAAAAAATGTATATATTTTCATGATGGACATTGCCCAAACAAATACTTCATGCAGTGTTCAATTATATTCTCTTTCTTATTTACACTACATAACGATACACCTGTTTACCAGATATAATGCATCATGTTATTTACACTACATAATGCATATGGTCTTGTTAATTACAAGATGTAATGCATCATGTTATTTAAGTACTAAATAGATATGCTTGTACCTTTAAAGCGATTTATTGGAAAAAAATCTAATCGCACCTATGTAATGAAATGTCCCTAAATAAAATGTACCAGATGGTTTTCATGGCCATTGGAGTATATTCCTTGTGAAAAAACAATGTTTTAGTCGACCAACTATACACACTGTACAACGATCATGGAAGCTACCATGTTTAATCCATGTGGATATATTTACATTACAACGCCGCATGCAATACCGAAACATAGCCAGCGAAAATATATCCCATATGCACATATATCACGTGCAAGTTTGCCACAGCTTCATCCTTTTGAACTTCGTAGAGCATACAAAGGAATAGAGCGAAGTTCTTTTAGAATTTTTTTATTGCAAAAAACGACACTTTTTAAAAAAACCTCGGTTATATAGAAAAATGTTAAGAGGGGTGTTTTAGATTCATTTTTGTGATTAACAAAGGTTTTTAGTTTGTGGCCTAAACACTAACAAATCCCATGAAAACGTGGACATTTGAAAAGGGGTCGCATAATTTTAGTTTTATCGCAGTTGGTAACCACTATCTCTATACAATGGATTGGCTACACACAGTAATTGTATATTAGAGGAATGGAGCAACGGGCGTGCATCTTGGTCTACCGAACACAATACCATCCAGAACAACCTGTTTAACAGAAGTTGGATCCCGGGTGCACGTTTTAGAGACATGCCATCCCCTTGGCCGCAAATACATGAGCTCACTGAATTGGCTTGATTCGTCTGTAAGTTGTTATGCGCTTATTCCCATTTCATGGGAACGACTTTTGTATATATAAATGATCGGCTCTTAACCACCTGTCTTTGGGCTCTTTTTGGATGACCACCTGGCAATCATTGCTTCAATTACGAAACCCATTTTTCCAATCCATTGTATAGAGATCATGTTCGAAACCCACTAATGCACGTTTTCAGCAATCTAGACGTACTTTCAATGTACCGAGTATCGCTTCTTTGTATGATGTAGAGGTTCCTAATTTTATTTTAAACAACTATTAATCCCAGCTCATTTTAATAAAAATTAGGCACAAATGTATGCCATTTTTGATAAATTTATATATTTTAAAGGAAAGACGTTAAATTAAAGCTGTGTTTTTATTCCATGTAAAATTAAACGCCGAAAATACGTCTTTCTACAGGCCATAACTTGACTAACCACCGATCATCTTTCAATTGGTGTAAATACTAAACATGGCTTGTGGCAAAACGATAGGCGTAATATAAACTTGGCGGCTCCTGAAATCGCGACTGCTTCGAAATTTAAGCGTGAAAAGGATGTTTTCTTTCCAGAATACTCCAATGACCATTCAACCATCTGTGTATATCTATTTAGGGATATGTCAAATAAAAAAAAAAAAAAAAAAAAAAAAATAATTGGCCTATAATTTATACCAAAAATTCCTTAAAGACAGGCCATTCATAAGAAGAATGATCTTGACCACTTTGATTGGAATTAGATTTTGAAAATGAATTTTATCCTTTTAGAACTACAAAACTACTACAATATCTGAATGTGACATATATAAATACTATGTGCAGCTTTGCTTTGTGTTGTTCAATCATTGAATAGTGTAATCTAGAGTCCATTTCCATGGCATGTAAATTACGTATAATGCATGAATAGATGTCCCTAATTTTACAAACAAAATTTGTTGTCTTTGTGTCATAGCAAATTTAGTGTAATTGCAATGACATACAAAGATACAAATTTCTACCCTTGGTTTAATTTAACCATTCTTAATATTTTGACTTTGTGTCATTGCAAATTTAGTATTATTATTATTATTATTTGTTTTATGATTTATTCTATTTTGACTGTTTATAAAATTGAGGACATTTATTCATGTGTCATACATAACTCGGAGAGCATGGAAATGAGATGCTGACAACAGGATTACAGGAATGACCCTGTAAACAGTCCGTGCGATGTTTAATGTGAATTACAATATAAATATGGTTCCAAATTGTGTTTACTGCTAAGAAGAGAGTTCATAGCCTCAAAATGAAGCTTTGCGTCCTCTAAAACTTTGGGTAAAGGAGGGAGTTGGAGGATGGAGGGGGTGCAGATTTGCAGCACGATTAATGCAGTAAATCTCGGGAAGTGAAACAACATGAGTAGATTTCATTAATTGGTGTTTATGGTTTGTAGTCTGGTTTATAGAAAAACACATTGTTTCAGAAGGTAATACAGTCCTGATACAGTGATCAATTTGATGCCGTTACCACTTTAAATTGGTTTCCATAAACTTGTGACAATACATATATATCAAAGGTAAAAAAAATATTTAAGGACGGACTCCAGATAGAAAAATTAAGAAGTTTCATAGTAGAAATTTGTGTATTGGACCAAACCAAAAAGTCTTGAGTAGCAGAGTAAATTAGTTTGTGAAGAAATAAACATAACTGGGGATGAAGTAGATGATGGCAGTGTTGTTGCATTGTATTTTGGCTGATTCTCAAAGCGGATGACTCACAACTTGAAAGAAAAAAGTGGGGACGAAATATATTGATATAGCAATTAGTGTTAAACAGTGTTTATACGCGATACCTATGATTACCAAACAAATGTTTTCTTTCTTCACAAACCCATGTCCTCCCCGATATGCTCCCTTTTGTTTGGTACACTTATATCTACTCTGAACCTTCTTACTTTTTCTCTCCAGAGTTACTCTTTAAGAGCTTAGTAACTTAACTTTCTTAGCAATTGATGCATTTGATTTTGCTTATGGATGCAAGGGTTTAATGTACAACGTTATAACCTTATAAGTAACAATAACTATATAACACTTAAATTTAACACTTGTGTCAACCAAATTGCAAATGCCACATATTAATTAACCTGTCATTGATTTCCACTCAAATATTTTGGGTTATTTCGTGTACCGTAAAATGATTCCCTGTGATGAAATCTTTGTCTGAACCACAACCCTACCCCATTTCCCAGTTACATAACTGATATCAGTGATTCTAACCAGCATGCCCATTCAAGTTTTCACTTATTGTTGTTCAATGCACAGGCAACCTTTTTATGTACTCCAATTATAAAGCTACTTTTCCAAATCACCAAAAATTTGAGTAGCATTTTAAAATATATATATTTATAACTCTATTAAGTGATTATTCTATATATCCAGTATCTTGACATGACCAATTTCACTGAGAGCCAAGTGATTTTTGTGTCGCCAGCCTTAAGGCAGGAAGACACATAGGGATCACTTTGTCTACTGTTGTTGATGTCTGTTGTTGTTGATGTCTGTTGTTGTCTGTTGTTGTTGATGTCTGTTGTTGTTGTGAAAAAGGGTTAACATTTACCTGTAATATCCACATACTTCGATGGATTTAAACCAAACTTGGTTCACAGGTGCAACTTGGCATCCCCCATTTGTTGATGAGGTCAAAGGTCACCTACCAAGGTCAAAGGTCATGTGAGGTCAAGTTGTAAAATAGGCTAAAAATGTAAAATTGACCTCATTTGAAAAGTTGAAGTTCAATTGGAACCAAACTTGGTTTATGGAGCTTACATGCAAACCCTCATTTGTTTATGAGGTCAAAGGTCACCTACCAAGGTCAAAGGTCATGTGAGGTCAAGTTGTAAAATAGGCTAAAAATGTAAAATTGACCTCATTTGAAAAGTTGAAGTTCAATTGGAACCAAACTTGGTTTGTGGAGCTTACATGCAAACCCTCATTTGTTTATGAGGTCAAAGGTTACATATCAAGGTCAAAGTTCATGTGAGGCCTATCATTCACAAACTGCGACGGAAGGCGACACAAGCGGTCCGAGGACCGATGTATTTTTTTTCAATATATAAGCCTAGTGTGTCTATTTGCTGTAAAAGTGCCATGTAATAGAATTTGTTGCCCCAAAATCGGTCCAACTAATCACAGGGCTTGTAGCACAGGAATTGATACTCTGAAGTGTATTAGTTAAGTCATTTGGCACTTTTCTCAGTGGATTTGTCTTCTATGAAGGTTAATGAATAAATTTAGCAGGGGTGCCCCTCGTGAAAGTGTGGGCGGAATCCAGGAGGGGGAAAATTCATAATACAGGGGTCAAAATGAAAAATGTTTAGATTGCTGTAAAAAGGTAACCAAAGTGTTCATCTTGTTACAAGGATTAAAAAAAGTATAGTTTGTACTCCTTAAAATGTATGGTTATGGAGATATAAGACAAAAATCATCAAATGTCAAAGGTCATCACCAAAGGTTAAATCTTTAATATTGCACTGATTTCTTTCAAAATGGTCTCAAATTGTTAACCTTTCCACAGGGGTTTGCAGTAAAGTAGTTGGCACTCCCTTCTCTATTTAGTTATTGAGATAAATGACAAACAAGGTCAATGTCATTGACCTCTACTGAACTCCGAATTTTAAAAATACATTAGACATATAAAACACCTTATGACTCTGTGTCCTGACAGCAACAACAAGTCAAAAGGTCAAACTGCCTTATAGGTGATAGTAAACAAATTATTGAAATTTTTAATGACAAAATTATTAAGAAGAAAAGTTCAATTTAAGACAAAGGGCAATGATTTTCTAGTAATGTTTCCTGAATACTGCAGTCTATGGGAGATCCCTGGAGACTTTCCCTGAATATCCAGGAAGGCTCCAATTTATAGCTGGGTACTTCTGGAGGAGCTAAAAGGTATCCAGGAGATCACCAAGAAATCATCTGGAAACTATTCTTTATATCTATGGGGCATCATAACATCGGATGCTGCCAATGTTACCTCAGCAAAGGTCATGCTCCATATTAGATTAAACAGACTATAATGCCGTTAAATCTTTCTTGGACCAAAGCAACCATTTTGATAAGGTGTTTTTGGTTCCTGCAAATTCCTCCTTTCCCATGTGATAACTGGCTTTAAAAACCCATAAATATGTGGTAGGCACATTGCCTATAGGTATTTTGCTGTTGTAAATTCCTTTTGGAATATGTAACAATTAAAGACATAATGGCAGGATGTGTTTTTAATTCATGCAGGCCAAGCAAGTGCAGTTGGGTGCAATAGATGTAGGGTTGAGCAAAGGTTCTTTTGGATTATCATAAAGATAATGGCTAGTACTCTTTAGAAGATTTATTTTGCTATAAAGAATTTGTCTCCAAAATAGGGTACATGTCCCTGGTTAGTTTGAGCATGCTATAGACCGGGCAAACGGATTGTGCATCTTTTTAACTGACTAAGAAGTCAATTGCTTGGGCGGAGGTATGAAAACATAATTGCATGTTCATTTCAAATGATTACAAGGCAGATATTATAATTTATTTCAAACTCAGTAAGTCAAATATTCTGTGTAGAAGAGATGAAATTCTTACTGCCTACTGTTTACTGATCAGTTTTTAGTTTGCTATATGTGAGACAATAAGTTAAAGTAACATATAGCACATTTTTTGAAGAGCGCACCCAATTTTTCAAAAATTTTGAGAATTTTTACAAAGGTGCATTGGTAACTGGCTAGTAAACTATACCTGTGAATGTCTAAGCTCGAAAATGTCTGTGTCCCAAACGAAGGAATTTTGTAATTAGAATAATTAATATCGAAGATCTCCGATAACAATTCAACGGCTGCTGGAAACGGCCTTCCAATATGAAATAGCCGGGAAATAGCGCCATATACATGTTTACACTCATCCATTAGTTGTTTTATTGGTTCAGGCAAGTCAAGTTTGAGGTCATTATCTTGAGGTGGCATTATTTCATCATGGACGAACATAAACTTAGCATTTCCAGCTCTGCCGTTGGGTACAATCTGGAATTCCAATTCTAATTACAAAATCGCTTATTTTATGATAAAACGCATTTTTGAGCATTCTCATTCGCAGGTGTAGTTTCCTAGACAATTACCAACATAACTGTGCAAAAATATCAAATTTTGAAAATTGGGGGCGCTCTTCTAAAAATGTGCTGTTATTGCTTTAAGTGTGTGAAAATGTCTTAATTACGAACAAATTTCTTTTATTTACTAATTGATTGCACTCTCTTGCTCTTTGTTTCCAGCGTTACTGATGTTTTACGTTTCTGTATCTATTCTTCCTCTTCAGATATTTCATCACCACAACTTTTTGAAATGACACATTTCTTTTGTGCTCGTATATTTCTCTAACAATCACACATGCAAATTTTACTAGAATTTGAAACAATTTTGCACGTAATATGAATTACTTCAGTGTTTGGAAAATCCAGTTTGGGTATTCTCAAAAAGGATGATTATTTCGGAATGGCCTGAGCTCCAAATGTGTGTTTACATTCTTTTTTTGTTTCATGTTTCATTCTCTTTCTAATTCACTTGTTTCACCATTTCGTCGTATGTCCATCTGTACGTACCATTGGCGTATGTACCAGCCACCCAAGATTCCGCGGAGCCGAGGACGTGGGGTCAGTTCTGTGTCATGCGACAAACACGATGCATGTAGTTTGTTTTCACGACTTTTTTTGACATTTTTTTCAGTACACATTCAACTCATTATATCTGCCTGATTTATTATAATTATTGCTAAGATTAGCCAATCAAATTGTGCATCTGTTGTAGATATGTACTCATCTCATGAATATAAATGAGTTTGCTTGATATGAATATTCACGACTATCAATTGGCCAATTGTATCACTGCCTGATGATGCTTTTCTCAATCATTTGCATATTTTGTCACAGATCATGTCACTCTCTAATGCTACATTATAATTTTGTTTCTCTCTCATTTTTTTCTTACCTTGCATCAGGAAACGATCTGATATGACTTTCGTACTTACAAATCACTACTGCTTTATTTTCATGCATAGTGTCATTGCATTTTGAGCATGAGCAAGGAATATATTCCAAAATAATTGCATGTGTTATGTGAATTGCAAGCTATGGCATGAAGTTTGATTCAAAGCTTAATTCAAGTGCCTGGTAACAAACCGAGATGCATGGTAACAAATTGAGATGCATGGTAACAAACCGAGATGCATGGTAACAAACCGAGATACATGGTAACAAACCGAGATGCATGATAACTTCTGCATATAACTTCTGCAAGAACAAATCATGACATAGCATGAAATATTTGCATGAGCATCATGCCCACAATAGTGTTTTGTTCTGCAGTGTCGCAGCGCCCTCTATGTTGTGCATGTATCAAGCAGTTGTCGTAGCTGTTATGTCTTACTGCCCTCATTCCAGCGAACTCCATTTTTGCAACATGGTCACCTGTATCTATTTGAAACCTTGTCCTCATGCTTTTGTTTGTATTGTTATACCTGTTTTTCATTTCAAATGTTTCAAATTATTTCATAGATTTTTAAGGTATAAGTACTATGTTATTTAATTTTGTTTATCAGATATGCACAGTTGCATATATTTTGTTTGCTGTATATAGTATTAAAATGGGTATTTTATTCAAGGTTAAATTTATTGAGTGAGTATCAACTTTAGGGAGTCAAGCTGATCAGGTCAGGCTTTAGAAATCACATTTTATTTGCAATTATTTATTGCTCCATAGGCTAGCATTTACACCTACCAAATAACTTATATTCTATGTATCATTAAGTATGTAGTATCTTTCCCCCCTATTGAACAAATAAAATGGTTGAGTCCATGTCCTCTATAATTTTTGACAAAAATTATTTTGAATTGGTACAGAATCATTCATTTAGAATGGGAAAATCATTTATAATTGCTGATTACTAGGGTCCCTATCAATGGGATCAGGTCTAACTCAATAGATCTTTGATATTAACGGTGAACATAAGTGACACACTGTTGGTTAGAAAATAGATTCATGTTGGAGTAACATAAACAAGGTGTACTAATTTGCAACTTTTCACGATATGGCCTGATGTTTGTGTAAACAATGTTTATCAATACCGAATTCTACACCAACACTAAACACACACTTACTAATTGCTACAAGAAATGCAACCCCTTGTAATGTCTATACTCCTGTGCATTAAACATCCTCCCTTTGTGGACTTGGTGCCGAATGTTTCCATTTGATTAATGCAGGTACATTTCTTTGCTACAATTATTATGAATCTTCACAAAATACATGTAAATGTCATCAAAAATCCTCGATGGATGCAGAAAAAAGGTAGCGGGTCTTGCATAGGATGCATGTTCTGGGTAGGGACAGGAAAGATGGCTGGTTATCATTCACTTCAGTAAATGTTGTACAGAAATCTACATGATAAAAAACAGACATCATACATGCTACTAAGTAGAATATTTTTTATTTACAGGCCTACTTCATGCATAAGTGGGGGATTTTTCTGCACAGGAGTATATTTATTTGCAATCGACTCTTCTATAAAAACATTTATGTAACGAGAATGGTGTATGGTATTTTAAAACTAATTTTATTCACTTGCTAATAAAGAGTGTTATTGGGCATGTTGCATATCCAAATTATCTGTTAATGTTTTGATTAGCTCTGATAAGGTGATTTAGTTGCCATGGTGATTTGTTAACATTTTTTTCTTGTGCCTCAATGTTATATTCTTTTAGCTTGGTTACCTATCAGAACCGCCCAATGTGGATTTCTTGGAAGTGGAGTTTGTCACCGAAGAGAAGAAGGCGGTAAATCATAAGATATATCGATTGACATATTCATTTTTAAGATAAACTGAATATTAACCCATTCATACAAGTGTAGATTATGGCCATAAAAATAGGTTATTCCATTTCAATACTCCCTCTGTTGAAGAAATCTTTCCCAGAGAGAGTGTAAGTTTCAGATGAAATTATCCAGTGGGTTATTACATATGGAATCTTTGCTCCCCAGAAGAAGACTTAAGGTTTGTTCATACTACACTGCAACGTACGTTGCGGTAAGTTGCAGTGCTCGAATTTGGTCTCTGTCCAGTATTCTGCATTGTGGTACTGCAATCGAGTTAAATTTATTTTAACTGCAGCTGCAGCAGGTTACGTTGAGTTGCTGCAGCAAGTGATCGATATAACTGCACTGCGCAGTGCAGCGTAGTATGAACAAACCTTTAATCAGTCTTCCACAGAGGGGGTGGGGATTTTAAGTGTATTTGCCAAATGGGCTATTCCAATTGAAACCCTCAGAAATATACCCAACAGTGATTCTACTAGGGGTATCCCTTGAACCTCACCAGGGGTCCGTCCCTGAAACTCAGTCGTGAATCTACATGCGTACTATGTCATGCCTGAGTGGACCAGTTTTTCCAAAGTACTGTGTATATAACTGGTATGAAAAGGTCTGTTATGAAGGACATACGCATGAGTTAATATACAGGTAGGGTTACGTACAAGTTTGGGGAACGGGCCCCAGGATGGCTTGGGACAGATCGGGGTTGTCACCCTACTCTTCTTGAAGCCTACAGTGATGTACATGTACAGGGATGACTCTCTGTGCACAGGATCAATGACTTAACATTCCCTCCAAAGGATAGGATATTCTTGTGGTTCATTTGCCCAAGTCCATTTGCCCAAGTCCATTTGCCCAAGTCCAATTGCCCAAGTCCAAATGAACCATGGTTAGAGCAGAACTCTAGTTTTAATCAATAGTTCTTATATACAAATTAAATCCAGAATTTAGTACTAGATTAAATCCTGGCAAGTGGCTCTACCAGGGTTTGAACCGGGGACCATCAGCACCAAAGGTGAATATCCTAACCAGTGGACAATACGCTCCCTTCAAGATCTTTTGTATTCTTTGAAAAACAAGAAGGAAAAAATTAGCATGAAAGCTACAGTTTACTCTGAACTGAAGCGCCTAGAGATGGGAATTCAGAATCTAAGCCGCAGTTCCCCCCCAAAAAAGTATTCAGTTGCTTAAAGCCAAGAGGAAACCAGGCAAGAATACTGTAAAAGTGATAATTTTCGCGGGTGTAATTTTTCGCGTTTCAGCAATTTTTAACATTTTTGCTTGTTTTTAAATTCGCTCTTTTCAGCTATCCTACATAGACCTACACACAAAATAAACATTTTCGCGGGTTTTTAATTTCGCGCTAGCTCAGAAGCGCGTGAAAATTAATGTAGCGCGAAAATTTCCACTTTTACAGTAGGTCATCCAGGTAGTTACATATGTAAATTTATTGACACTTCTTTTTAACTGTCATTGGCTATGTTACTCACAACTCCGTTTTAACAACTGAATATTGATACTAACATTGTTCATGTTCATCAGTTTGTGTACTTAGGTGATATACAAATGGACAAGTAATATCAGGTATTCAGACATGACACTAGACACTGATTAACACTATGAGTTACAATATGCTCATCCACTAGGGACACAGTTCAGTGGGTTGTACTTGTACATTGACATGAACTGACCTTGTGTGATCTGGGTATCATATATCATACCCAAAAACCAGGGGGTGTATTTTCTAAATACATTGGTGAATGGAATCTACTGAACTGTGCCAAAGGAATTGAGATTTTACAAGCTCATAGTGTAATGGTATTGGTTTCATTGCAGCTAAGGAAGAACATGATAGACACCAAGACAGATCAGCAGGTCTTAAGGACCCCAGTCATGTCAGAAGATGAGGTGAGAAGCTTAAAGCAATAATGGCACATTTTTTGAAGAGCGCCCCCAATTTTCAAAATTTGATATTCTGTCACAGTTACGTTGGTGATTGTCTAGGAAACTATACCTGTGAACGAGAATGCTAAAAAATGCATATTTATCATAAAGTAAGCGATTTTGTAATAAGAATTTGGATCCCAGATTGGACTTAACGGCAGAGTTGGAAATGCTATGTTTATGTCCGTCCATGATGAAATAGTGCCACCTCGAGAAAATAACCTCTAACTTGATTTGCCTGAACTAATAAAACAACTAATGGATGAGCGTAGACACGTACATGGCATTATTTCCCGGCTATTTCACATTGGAAGGCCGTTTCTAACAGCCGTTGAATTATTATCAGGATCCCGATAATAATTATTCTAATTACAAATTCCTTTGTTTGTGACACAGACATTTTCGAGCTTTACCATTCACAGGTATAGTTTACTAGCCAGTTACCAATGCAACCGTGTAAAAATCTCAATTTTTTGAAAAAATTGGGGGCGCTCTTCAAAAAAATGTGCTATTATTGCTTTAAACCCAGTGTTCAGCTGTTTGAAAATCTCATTATGATAAAATCAGAACAAAACAAAAAACATAAATAGCATCATAGTTTTGACAACTGATTTGAATTAGTTATTCCACTAATCCTGTGCAAATTAAACAAAATTTAATCGTGGACAAATTTGATTCTTCTTAAAAATCTAATTTTGTACAGATCTCTATGGAGAATGGGTATATAGAGGGCGCTATAACTTCGAATCATATTTTAGGCATGTATGGCAAGATTTCCACTATGGATTTAACGACTTTTTACAAGGGTAACAGCACTTGCATGTCCATACTTATATCAGCTGTCAAAATGTGTTGCCACTGCTTAAAATTATACTAAAAATAAGAGACAGTTTGTGTGGGTCAAACAACTGTGAGTAATGGTCAGGCAGGCCGCAGAGGTCTAGAAAGGCCTTTATTTTACGTTCCCCGTATGCACAGTCAACGTGGATTTTGAATATTAATTAGATTTGCACTAGTGATCTAAAAACCACTCGTATCTGTTGACTTTACAAAAACTTTGTACAAAAATGTACAGGCAGTTAGTTAAAGAACCATTCTTGTTGATCATCCTTTCAAATCAAGAAAATAAATTTCAAATTTGATCCAAATCGGAGCTTATGTTGAGTAAAATTTTAGTGAAGATTACTCTTTCAAAAAACTTTGAAAATGTTCACTTAGCGAAGTTTATCAAGGCGGAGACCTCTATCATTGAACCATACCGATATTGGCTTTCAAAATATTAACAAAATAACATTGAACTTGGGGTAATACAGGCAGGAACTAGCATTTTATAATCAAGTCCAACTAGAATGGACGCTACAATATACTATTGTAACGGTAATGAATGCCAAGAAAATGGGACGTGCTGTTAACAGGTCCGTCGATATGACTATTTACGGGGCGACTCTGACTGCAAATCAACAGCTGTGGTGTGAATGGGAGTTATGCACCATGCAAAGCCCAGGACAATGGAGTTCAATTTTGTTAACAATAAAGCTTGTTTGCGATGCGTTGATTTCCAGCTATATGTCGGAGCGAAAATTGTTTATATTTCATTACACTATTTTTTATCAGAAATTTGCTTTATACTACAACTGGCTTGGAACTTTATCTCATTTTAGATGCCATTTATAACTATTTTAAGTTAGTAATACAGTCAGGAACTAGCAAATTATGAACATCACTTTGCGCAGAAAATTCAAAATTGCAGTGGAACTCGTGCTTGTTTGTATTTACAGCGATAAATGTCTATCGTGATTTAGAAACTTGGGGCCAAAGATGAGGCTGTGTAGCAGACATCAGGCATCACTGATCAATCTCGTATTGAACAAGCTTGCACGTAAAGTTGCCTTGTGCAGTTCATTAACGAAGAGGTTGCGGTATGCCTGTGGTATATTGATAAGTTCTTAGCATATGTCTTACTTGTACTACATTACTTGGAAACCGTGACTATTTCAAGCTATTCCTGCTCCCCCAGAACAAAGTTAAAACCTGAAATTGTGTTGCAGTGGGTCTAACAATACTCAACATTGATTGGTGCAGGGAGAGGGGAGGTTTACAAATAAGCAAAAGCTTCGGAAGTTCAATTTCTTGCCTTCCAAAATTGGCAAATGTAAAAGAGCAAATTTTCACAATGTGTCAACTAATTATGACCAAGATCATAGCATAGTTTTTTGTGTGTTTTTACTTTTGACAGAGATACGTGGAGTTTGTAAATATGACCTATTCATACACTAACATTGAGAACACAACATTCAGGTAAGCGCCGATGTCCAATTACTGTATATGGGCATTAATTGCTGAGTTGAGTTGCGATAATAGCTAGTCATGTCCACACAGAGGCTATGAAGCTCAAACTCTGATAACACTCTGGAGCAGTGGCGTACCGACCAGGGGGGGGGGAGTTGCCCCTCTGGCTCAAAAAAGCGGGACGATATGGACCAAAATATACATTTTCATCCCTCTTCTTCAGGAAATTTCGACCAATTTCAGCCTAAATTTGGGGAAAATTAGAGTAAATTTGGTGATTTTTGCACGCTTCGTGTGCATTTCACTTCGCGTGCACTTAATTTGAGCAAATCACCGAGATGACATACGAATTTTGCCCCTCTGGTGGGACGACTAGGAAATTTTTCCCCCTCGGGATCGAGTGCCTCGGTACGCCACTGCTCTGGAGTGTTGTGCCGTGCCGTGCGGACAGCTTCAGTGGATAGTGAGCGGGGGGTTTGTCTTAACAAGGTCATGTTTGTTAAATCCCTGTGTTTGAATACTGCAGGTGCAAGGCCCTGGTTTCGGTATGTTGACTTTGGTCTAGACTCTGATTACAGGGGTGAGCAAAAAAAATTGACCCTGATGTGTCCGGCATTTTGAATTTCTTAAAAAGATATATCCTAAATCTGTTGTACGCAGAAGAAAAGCTTAGTTCCTTATCTTTAATTTGCCGCAAAGATTCTGGATAGGCCGAGCTACAGTCTTTCGAACCAAGAATCTGCAGTGAAATAAATAGCCCGCTTTTATTCTGGACACTGATTTCTTCTCGCTGAACGCCGTTCATATCAATGTGAATCCGTGGACCAGAGCTAGAAAGAAAGAAAGGAAAAACCAACTATTTTGATTGAAAGACTGTGCTCGGTCTATACCTAGCCGAGGTTAATGATATTTACAGTAAATTTTAACGATAATGAAACAGCTTTCAGATGATACCAAGTATGTTAGATATATGTTACTTTAAAATTCAAAATGGCAGACACAATCAGGGTCAAAGGTTTTTTTTACTCACCCAGTATGAGAAGCAGAGGAAAAATGGTTAAGAGGTGATTTCAAAGGTTTAACCACCATGTGGACAAACTTAGGAGTGAAGTAAAAATAATTAGATTTAATTTTCACCTACAGAATTTCAAACGCTTGCAGTTTTACCATCTGAACATGGCGCAACAGCTTTTGTTTACATCATGAAAACAAAATGAAAACAGGTGTGAAAAATTTAATTGTGAACTTCTCATTTTCAAAATGATTTTTTAATTCCAGAAATGTGCTAGAGTTTTTACGACCTAATTATACTTTTTTGTATTTCAGTGTGGCATTGCTCAGCCTAGCTTTTAGCTTTGGTTATATGAATTAACATTGAAAGTGCCCAGAAATCGATTTGCTACCGGTAAGTACTAACAGAAAAAATGACATGACAGATTGTTGTGCAAAAAAAGAGGTTAATTATTTTTTAAAATTTAAATCGGATTTAGATGAATTACAATTTTGTTTTAGGCCACAAAATAGTAAATTTGCCATTTCAATTTTAATGAAAATATTAAGCCCAGATTATTTAGGGGATGGTCCGATTTAAATATATAAAGTTTTCATCTAATAGAACGGCCTTCACCCAAAACACCTCTGTGAAATTCGCTCTGATATGTCAATCCGTTTTGATGTGACAGCTGGAAACGTTGATTGTGAGCCCCCCTAGAGTACTGTGTAAAACTAAATATCTGGTCTCGACCCAAATGGAGGACACTTTCGTCATAATCCCACCAAACATCATTAGCCCTAAGATTTCACAGGGTAACAATGAGACAAATAGTAACTTTACTTCTGGTACCAAAATTTCGACCACTTACGGTCTGGTACACTGAGCTTTGGAGGGACGAGGCTGAGCGATCGGGCCAGGAACCTTTAATGATTCAATAAGGTGTAATATACGACTCGTACATGTACTCAATTTTTGCCCTTGTTGCGGTTGGCTTAAGTGATGATGCAGATGGATTAATGCCTGCCTGGATGGCTCATTCATTAATCAACTCTACAGACTAAACCATTTAATCCATGAACTTCAAATGTGACATGATGATAGAACATGTCAACCTAAAACCATATCATGTGAGTGCAAGAAGGTCGTAAGTACAATAGCTGCCATGTGATACATCTGTGTGCTGCCATGTGATACATTTGTGTGCTGCTATGTATTATAACAACTCTTATCTTTCCTTGAGTAGGTGGTTCTTGAAATGATTCCTCAGGAGGCACTGACCAAAGACTTGGCATAATAGTATATCCAAAGACTAGGCATAAATGTATGTTTGATAGGAATTTCTGACAAATAGCAGCTATTGCACTTTCAACCTTCTTGCATTCACAAGACAATATCAGTTTACTTGTCGCCTTAATGCTTTCAGAGACTTTGAAATCACTTTCTGTATGTGCACGGCCATTTTCTTACTCACATAGTAGCCTATACGGCAGCTATACCATGTCTACCACGGCAGCTACTGCACAGTACACACTGGGCTAATTGCGAGGCAGTAGCTGCAAGACAGGGCTTACAAAGTACACAGTTATTAGGCATGATGTGGCTACTCTGCTGTATTATACCTACCCCAATGGCTACCCTGTAGTTGCCCACTAGGTGGAGAGAAGGTGGATGTTGTGTAGACAGTACCAGAGTAGACAAGCAGCTACCACGTAGCTACTCCGCGGTTACCACGACGCCATTTTGAGAGTGGATGAAAATTTCATGAAATGAGGGCGCTATACACTTGTTCTCTGTTTAGCATTTTTTGAACGTTTTTTAGGAAAATCATTACGAAATTCAAATCGGGCATCATCAAAAAACCCCATATTCCCACACATATTAATATTGTCACTTCAATTTCAACCAAACTTGGTAGTAATCATTTGTAGGTGTGGGGACAGTGGTTGACACAAAGTTTCAAAGGTCATCTAGGCTCAAATGAGGTCAATTTGCAGGAAAGACTGGAAATAATTATCAGAACCTCCTTGTGCTATTATAATGAAGTTGCCCTGATGGCCGTACGTCATGCAATCATAATAGGGAACAAGAGTAAAGAGAGTTGAATCCTGGGAGTTGAATTTAACTGGCAGACAGTAGTGATGTGGGGTGCGTGCAAGCGTGTGGACTCTTCCCTTCAAAACGAACACTTCCCAGACAAAGAAAACGGCTTCAAAACAGTTAATAGCAGAATCGGCATCTGTTACAGTGGACTAACCATTGTGCAGTAAATTTCTCTCTTAACTTCTGTTATACAAAAACAAAAAAAAAATAAGAGTTTGATAGAACCAAGTGAACCATAATGTTCAGGTTGTTAGTTACTTGAGACATTTATTTAATTTGAAGTTGCCTTCTAACCCTGCCAAATATAAGAACCCTGGGGGCAATGACATATGAAATGGATATGGGTGTAAGGCTGGCACTTCAAAACCCAGGGGCATTCGGTAACAGAGGACTAAAAAAAATAGGGGTCTTTGGGTGAGAGACAGCCAAAATACCCCCAAAATAAGAGGTTTCCGGGTGACAAATTTGCAAAATTTTCCCCAAAATGGGGTCTTTTTTAGAAAATTTTGCAAACATTTCATCCAAAATAAGGGTCTTTGAGTGAAAATTTTCCCCATAATAGGGATCTTTGGGTGACAGTTTTGGTAAAATTTAAAAAAATATGGGGTCTTTTGGGCGACATTTTCAAAATATATGGGGTCTTTGGGTGACAGCGATGCTGATATTGGGGGTCTTAAAAGCCTTACATGCGTGTCACCTCCAAGATGGGAGTGCTCCCCTCCTACCCTGGATAAGAACAAACTTTTGAGTCGCAAAAGCACCCAATTTGGGTGAGATTAGTGGTAAGGATTGACAATGTGAGCCCAAATTGTATGATTTTGAGTTCTTTAGAGTGAATATGGAGTATTGGAGAGAGAAAAAAAATAACATTCTGACACACTTCAGAATTTTCATTGCGAGGCAAATTAATAATTTGGGGGAAATTGAATGGCTTGAAGATTGGTAAAGTGAGCCTGGAGTTCATGATATTGGGTGCTTTTCAGTGAATATAGAGCATTTAGAAAAACAAACTGACCCACGTTTAAGAAGTTTCACTGATAGCCAACTTAAAGATATATTTCGTGATTCTAGCACCTTCTGTTTTGTTTATGCTTCGCTAGGTATCATTGAGAAAAGTTTATTCCGAAAATTTCAGTTGATTATGTTCGTTCACAGACTCCCATAGACCACTGTACTGTAATTTCTTTCCGTTTACGGACAGAAAATACAAAATTGCAAATTTCTTACAGATACGGTCCAACTTGTACGTCAGATTGGGCACACATACTATATTTAGCCTAACAGTTCAGATGATACAAAAAACTCAACTTTTTTTAGATAAGTCGGGGACAAGGCTGTGGATCACGAAATGCCCCTTTAATTTGGAAGGAAATAGGCTGCCAGATTGGATGGTTTGAAGGATTGGTGAATGAGCTCAAATTTTCAGCTATTTTTCAGTGAATATTGAGCATAAGAAGGAATTACCAACCTAATGAAACTATATACTTTAAAGAGACAACTGGCACATTTGAAAAATAGTGCACACTCAAGGTTTTTCAAAATTGATATTTTTGCATGGTTGTAAAGCTTTTATATTCAGAAAAAAACATAACGATTTTATAATAAAAGACTCCGGAGTCATTAATTCAGCAGCCAGCAGAAATGACATTTAACAACACAAGAAAACACACGCTGGAGTTGATTCCCACGACATGCACTCTTTTTGACCGGTCTGTGACCTTTGTGGTTTTAATATCAATGAATACAAGTCTTTGATATTCATGTAATTGACACATTTGTTGATTATATATTTCCATTCTTCCATTGGCCTAGACTATCATCTGCAAGCAAATTGAAGAAATTTCATATTTGTGAAAATGTGCCAGTGTCGCTTTAAAATTTTCCCTGTTAGGCAACTCAACCATTTGTAGTCCTCTCAACCATTTGTAGGCCTAATTATAAATTGACCCCCTTTATATTGTAAACTGCCTTATGGCAGCAATGTTATTTGTTTCTAGTTTTGTTCTTCATTTTAGAACTTGGACTTTTCAAGGGAGGTAGCAATGAAGATGATTTTGTACTGATAGCACCATGGTAAGTGTATTTTTAAGTTCTTAAATAAATAAAATAAATGTCAACATTTATATAGCACCTTTCACAATGTATCAAAGTGCTTTACATTTATTCCGCTGTCACTAGAATATGTCGGCTGCCTTACAAATGCCCAAGGCATACTCATACCTTTGGGCGGCGCTCAATGGACAATATTCCCAATGGCCCATTTAGCACCTGGGTGGAGAGAGGCAAGCGAAGTAAAGTGCCTTGCCCAAGTTCACAACGCATTGACCTCAGCGGGACTCGAACCCAGAACCTTTGGGTCATGAGGCGGTCGTTGTATCCACTGGACCACATGTCTGGTATTCTCAAAGGGAGTCTAACTTTAGACCTGGGTTTAAAAAGAGGGTTAGTCTTACACGAGTGGGCCTTTTTTTCCTTCCAACACTCTAAAAATGTGCATCAACTGGTGAAAAAATTCCTTATGAATGGGCCGAAATGGCCCATCCGTGTGAAATATTCTCACCCATTACATTTAACTTAAACAGTATTTTGAATAGACTTCACTCATGTCTAACCCTAGTTTAAACCCAGGTTTAGACTCCCTTTCGGAATACCTGCCTTAGTGATATCTCATTCGCGCTATATACTGGACATCTCAAAAATGTGTTACATTTGTACCAAACATTTCAAAGTAGATACATTCATGTGATTCTGTATTTTTTTACTGGAATGCACATAGTTGGTTTAATCCCAGCTAATTAGCTACTTTAAAGGTGCATGTTCCGATCGTATTTGGGACCCCCTGATTACCCGGAAGTAATATCGATTTTTATATCAGATGAAAGGCCGTATTTTTCTCATTGTCGTCCTGAAATTTGAGCCCGCAAATCCATTTCATTCCCAAGGTATAAACAAAAACCACCGTATTTATGGTTAACCATCAATATTAGCACAGTAGTGAATAGGCTTTGCAATATGCATTATTGCTTCTATCGTCAAAACTGCAAGTTTGTTTCCCACGGTACTTGTGGGGCATATGTGCAAGTGCCAGTCTCTCATATCAAGTAGAGAACACAATAGATAAAAATCGGAACAAGCATCTTTAAAGATATAGAGCTCATTTTATGAAATGGTGTAATTTCTGCTTGAGCCGCAGTAATTATTTTGTTTCAGGGATTTTTACATTGAGTGCAGACATGAAATGAGCAGAAAATCACATTAAGTCATTTTCTAAACTCCCTGCATTCAGGCCGCATATCCTTTTTTTAATCCAATTGGGCAGCCAGTCAGCATGCATTTTCTGCAAGTGATTAGAATTTGTTATGATTTCCTTCATTGCACATTCCATTGTCTCTTAAGGTGTTTGACGTGTGATCTGTTTACGCACAAGCTGTTTTGAGCTTTGAGCATTCAATTTAGCACCCACTGTCGGCGGCAAAAGAAAGACTTTGTATTTTTAGGTGCGAAGTTCTACGCGCAGATACTGTGGATCTCTGTGCATTTTGTTTGCGTTTATTCACACTAAGAATTAAAACAAAAACAAATCCTGTCAATCGCGAGTCCTCTACGCCCGCTTTCAGGGGCGCATCCTCTATGCACACGTTCACTGCTTTGCTGCGTACCGAATGTGCCACGAACTTTTCTTGTGGCCCAATGAGGCACCCAATTGTTAAAAGGTGTTTTATAGGCAATTTAATTGAAAAAGTATTCGGTGACCCCCATTTTTTATTTCAAAAATTTGAAGAACGACATGAGGACCTTAACATATTTAGAAATTACAAAATTTTATCAAGAAGTTTTTATTTTGTAGGCGATCCAAACGTCAAATTTGGACTTTTCCCATAGACGCGTGTGGTTTAAGAAGTGACAACATGCATTTATTGTTTTGACTAAAAAACAAAGTCATTGACCCCCATTTTTTATTTCAGATTCTTAATCAGCACCGTTGTAAATACCATATATGTGAATTCTGGAAAATTTTATCAAGAAGTTCACTAACACGCCAAACCCCTAAACTGTACAAGCTGGCTCAAACAATGAACATGATCAAAAGCCATGCAGTCTCAAATCTGACCCAATATGTGTCTTTAAAAACTTCACTTGAACCTGGGGCAAGCATCTTAAACCGCTGTACTACATGCTCTCAGTACTTAAATTTATAGATGTTTCCTTTTGCAGTCTGAGCTATATTTTCCACCTTTTCTCCATCTTTTTATTTTCCCTCTTAAAATCCTCTGACTTTTCTCCTGTTTTTGTGTCGCCTGCCCTAAGGAAGGAAGACACATAGGGATTACTTTGTCCACTGTTGATGTCTGTTGATGTTGATGTCTGTTGTTGATGTCTGTTGTGAAAAGGGGTTAACATTTGCCTGTAATATCCTCATACTTTCATGGATTGAAACCAAACTTGGGTCACAGTTGCAACATGGCATCCCCCACTTTTTGATAAGGTCACATGTCAAGGTCAAAGGTCATGTAAGGTCAAGTTGTAAAATAGGCTGAAAATGTAAAATTGACCTCATTTGAAAAGTTGAAGTTCAATTGGAACCAAACTTGAATCATAGATGCAACATGGGATCCCTCATTTGTTGATGAGGTCAAAGGTCACATATCAAGGTCAAAGGTCACATATCAAGGTCAAAGGTCATGTTAGGCCTATCATTCACTAACCGCGATGGCAGGTGACACAAGCGGTCCGAGGACCGTTGTATTTTTAAAAAAAATTTTGGACAATTTTTTGGAATTTTCTTGGAAAATCAAAATTCCTTGATGTTTCCCTTGACTTCCTCTCACCTTTGCCAACCATATTATTTGTTACAAGCTTCCCTCACTGTAAGCTGATGTATTTGTGTAGTCACCTCAAGTTTCCAAACCCACTGTTGAGCTATGCTTATTTCAAATTATGAACATCTTGCATGTTTGAGATTTTATTAGCAACTTGTGCACCTTGAGCATTGTTATGGAATAAACCAATTTCAGACTAAGAAGTTGTGCAAGTGTGAGATTTTGACCACCACTTATGCTCCTGGAGCATAGGTTATGGCAACCGTTTCACAGCGGAGCTATTCATTATATTGAGTGCTGACCACAATAGCAGTAGCGATTTATTCCGTAAATGTTATCAAGGATTAGAATTGCAAATCTGGTACACCAATCCTCGCTGGTCTTGTGGTTAGGTAGCAAAAAAAAAAAAAAAAAAAACATGCAGTCTCAAATCTGACCCAATATGTGTCTTTAAAAACTTCACTTGAACCTGGGGCAAGCATCTTAAACCACTGTACTACATGCTCTCAGTACTTAAATTTATAGATGTTTCCTTTTGCAGTCTGAGCTATATTTTCCACCTTTTCTCCATCTTTTTATTTTCCCTCTTAAAATCCTCTGACTTTTCTCCTGTTTTTGTGTCATCTGCCCTAAGGAAGGAAGACACATAGGGATTACTTTGTCCACTGTTGTTGTCTGTTGTTGATGTCTGTTGATGTTGATGTCTGTTGTTGATGTCTGTTGTGAAAAGGGGTTAACATTTGCCTGTAATATCCTCATACTTTCATGGATTTAAACCAAACTTGAATCATAGATGCAACATGGGATCCCTCATTTGTTGATGAGGTCAAAGGTCACATATCAAGGTCAAAGGTCATGTTAGGCCTATCATTCACTAACCGCGACGGCAGGTGACACAAGCGGTCCGAGGACCGTTGTATTTTTAAAAAAAATTTTGGACAATTTTTTGGAATTTTCTTGGAAAATCAAAATTCCTTGATGTTTCCCTTGACTTCCTCTCACCTTTGCCAACCATATTATTTGTTACAAGCTTCCCTCACTGTAAGCTGATGTACTTGTGTAGTCACCTCAAGTTTCCAAACCCACTGTTGAGCTATGCTTATTTCAAATCTTGCATGTTTGAGATTTTATCAGCAACTTGTGCACCTTGAGCATTGTTATGGAATAAACCAATTTCAGACTAAGAAGTTGTGCAAGTGTGAGATTTTGACCACCACTTATGCTCCTGGAGCATAGGTTATGGCAACCGTTTCAGAGCGGAGCTATTCATTATATTGAGTGCTGACCACAATAGCAGTAGCGATTTATTCCGTAAATGTTATCAAGGATTAGAATTGCAAATCTGGTACACCAATCCTCGCTGGTCTTGTGGTTAGGTAGCTGACCTCATGATACAGTGTTCTCGGGTTCGAATCTTGTTACTGCCTCTTTTAAAATATTTAAAATTTTCATTATTTTTTTTCAGATTAGAGTCCAAAAAAGATAAGAAAAAATAATAGCTGCCCTTTGAGGTTAGTGGGGAGACCTGCTCCTGGAGCATGGTTGGTGGTTAAAAACTACCGCATGCAAGAAGTTGTCTTCTTACAAAATGAAGATAATCGATTTTATAAAAGCCCCCTGGAATTGAACCCAGACCACTGTATTACTAAACAAGTTTATCATCTACAAGACATGAACTGCCAGGAGGATTAAAGTGACAGGAGGAGATCTTTTAGGAAATGAATTTTCTCTCAAATTGCACCGCATGGATTGTAGACCACCTACCAAGAACATTCCGAAGGTTTATTGGACAAACAAGTACAAAAGAAAACCGCAAACATTGTTTTTAACTTGCCTGACTATATTAATTGTCCCCATAGAACGTACCGTGCTTTGACTTTCTGTCGTGCACGCAGAATTACTCAAATATCATATTATTACATAAAGACAGCGTATTCGGCTTATTCACTTCAGGTGATCTAATCATTTGAAATGCCATTCCAAATATGCAAAAACCAAAACACCGGTTTGAAAAAAAATTGGGGGCGCTTCCTTTCTGGAATTCCTCCTCTGTCTCTTAAAGGAATACACCAATATGGTAATTAACATTACAAAACCTGGTTAATGCTGCAGGAGCACAAGATTATTTCATACTTCAAGCACAATTTATTTAACTGCTTCAGGAGCATAATGAAAACTGCTTGCAGTGAAGCATACTTTAAATCTGTCTTCAGACACAATATTTAATGCTTTCCAGGAGTGGCAATTTGGTTTTTCAGGAGCACATTTTTTGGTGTTTCAGGAGCATAGTTTACTTCAGCATTTCAGGAGCACAGTTTATATCAGTCCTTCAAGAGCACCATTTATTTAAGTTGGTTATGTGCTCCTGGAGCATAATTTGTTGATGGAATCTCAACTGCAGACATTCATAAGCACATAAATATTCACATAGTTTTAGATATCTTTGAAGAAACTACAACATGATTTGTAGCATGGGCATATCCGGGGGTGCGCAGAGAGCGTGTGCACTCCAGGGGGTAAAAAAAAACACTTGGGGGAAAAATTTCACTGTAGCTGTAATGTAGGCTTCAGATTGCACCAGAATGGGTCAAAATAATGTCAAATTTGCCTGAAAACGCATATTTTCCGGAGCTTTGCCTCCTGGACCCCCAAAAGGGGCTCTGTCCTCCTGGACCCCTCTGGGGGCCTTAAGCGGCAACCTGGACCCCCCTGCTCTTGGGTGCGCAGTCCATGCGCCCATGTATAGTACATATCCATGATCCATACAATCATCCAGAAAATTGCCAAAATTATCCAAAAAAGATCAAAATCATGATAAAAAAAGCTGGGTATGAGTATTGATATCCAAATGCTATAAGATGGCCCCCATTTTTAAATGGTGATGGCCCCATTGTAATGTGATATGAAGTTTTCCATATTGATAATTGGCCTGCACCCCGAAACCTCATCTGTAAAGTTTTGCGCCAATATTTCAATCCGTTTTGATGTGAGAGCTAAACACAGCTTAACCAGATTCGTGGTGCCCAAAAGTATTATAATGAGCATACACACTTCCTGATAGTTTTGGGCACCACCTTATTTGTTTTGAATAACATTGTATTTGGTAAGCCTGTATACATATTTATGATGAGACACACTAGTGTTTTGTATTTGTCACATTTATGAAAATAGCAACCCGTGCCACATGCTGTCACTCTGACTCAAATATCTCTTTTCTTAAAGTGACAGGAGGAGATTTTTTTAGGATACGAATTTCTCTCAAATTGCACAGGATCGATTGTAGACCACCTACCAAGAACGTTCCGAAGGTTTATTGTACAAACAAGTACAAAAGAAAACAGCAAATCTTGTTTTGAACTTGCCCGACTATCGTAATTGTCCCCATAGAACACCGTGCTTTGACTTTCTGTCGTGCACGACAGAAAGTACTAAATCATCATATTATTACATAAAGACGGCGTATTCGGCTTATTCACTTCAGGTGTGACCTAATACATTGGAAAGCATTCCAAATATGCAAAAAACCCGGGTTCGAAAAAAATTGGGGGCACTTCTTTCTGGAAATCTCCTCATGTCTCTTTAAAGGCTGACTCAGAGATTTTCAAACTAAAATTGTTTGTGTAGTAATTGAATATAGTCATCTAGAACTAAAGATAATTACCTAAAATGCTTAATTCCAAAGTTAGAGATGAATCGGATTGTCCATTTTCATGCAGTTAACATTTATGCACAGTGTAACAGTGCCATCGGGTACTGTGTATAACAAAATTCAGGATCCAGAATTTTATAACAAAGTTTTATGTAAGATTTTCTGTATGAAGGACTTCGATTTGAGCTTAGTTATTTCACACAGTGAATAGTGTATGGACAAGCATTATGTAAAACACAAGATTTGTTTGAAAATTGAGTGCGCCCTCATCCGGAAATCTCTGAGTCAGCCTTTAACAGAATCATCAGGAGATTTTTTTGTGCATTGGGAATATAGGAATCTTAATAGAGGCAAGTTTTCTTTCATTGAACCAAAGGTCAAATATAATCAATTTACCTTGTATCAGTCAGTCCCCAGCTATGCAGAAATCGGTTCTCTGTGTTTGCAATTATGCATGACTGGTCACTGGTGCTTCCAAGCATAACAGTATTTGAATATTCATACATTTTGAACAACACTTTAAAATCAAAATTACAAACAACTAGTTCCTTCTTAAACCCACAAATTCATCTTCAGGTTATTTGAACTTTTAATTACATTTAGATTATTTTGTTGTTAACTTTAACAGCCTACAGCCCCTATTTCAGAAGTTTTTAATAACACGTTTAACTACACGTAAAATATTATCTTTAATTGTTTATAATATTTAACTGTGCCAAACCTTGCTTACCGCTCATTATATATTACTATGGACTGGTACATAAATAAGCACATCCTTCATCTTCAAAACAATTCATTAATGTTGCTGATATGTTTATTAAAACAAGGATGGGGTAGCAACTAGTGAAAATTAAAATCGCATTGTAAATTAACTAGGCTGTGCTTGTGTTACTGCTTTTCTATTGACTAACACAAAGCAGGCCAGGTGAACCAAGTCTAATCAAGCATGCTAAGACTTCACCTGTTACAAACACCCGCGCAATTGTATGCACTGACCGCAGGCGAGTCATATTGGACACTGTGCAAATGTATATGAAGAGACGTAGTGTAATTTTGGATGTGAAAGAAGGTATTTACCCTAATGAAGGTAGCGCCAACAGAAAGCTTGCAGTTTGATGTCAACATACAAGTTGCAAAATAATTCACATGTTAAGTAAAACAAGCAGGGGTAGATGGAAAGGGGGGCATGTTCTGACTTCCTTTAAAATGGTACATTTTAAAATTTCATTTTTGGTTAAAGAATAAAATATCGGATGTCATTTTTCTGGAAAATACGATGAGGTGTAGGTGATCATTCAAAATCAAATTAAATATTCAACCAATCATAATAATTACTTCAATTACCATGTTTGAGTCTCGATCGTAAAGTTGTTCGGTCATGTAACAGATTGGACTAAACTCTCGCAATGAACGGGATCATGAAAACAGAATCGGGCGAATGACTTCATTATCGAGCTACCTAGTGACTGACTGGTATATACAATATCTTTTTATCTGCAGGGAGTTTTGTTCGGGGATCCAAGAGAATAATGCTACTACTGAAGATATTACATCAAAGCTTCAGAAAGACATCAGAGAAGCACAACGTCTTAAAGATGAAGAACTGGTAACATGTAAGTGTAGTCTATAAAATCCTGAGATATACACCTCCCCACATGCATGTTCTTATATGTAGCACCACTTTTAGAGCTTTGCTTTAACATCCCATAAATGCAGAAATGCTAAAAGAAAGAATTTCATTTGAATGTAATCAGAGAATGATTTTTATCCCAAATTTAATTCAGTTAGCATTTTATGTTTTAAATTTAATTTCATACTATTTATTTTATTTGATATAAGGTATAGAAAGTGCCAGCTTTTTATTTTAATGTTTTTATTATTTATTATATTATTAGGGCTGTCACCATATTCAAAGTTTTCTTACCAACAGAAATTTGCTTTGTTTTAGACAAGATTGTACTCTTTTGTACTGAAATTTATGTGCAGAACAAGTGTAATGATGACAAACTGCTAAAAAGTGAAGTCGCTCTTTTAATCTTGCTCTTGTCCTTTAACACACAAAAATTGCTAAGAAATGTGGAGTAAATATGCCATGAATCACTATGTATTGTGTAATACTGAATGAAGCCAACCCTATTCAAAAAAACATAGATTTGTAGCGTTCTTAGGGAGTGGGCACATTTACGTTGGGAATGGAGTACTTTTTATCCAGAAATGTCATATTCCCCCTTCTTTTCCATTCAAAAATTTGGCATATTCTTTGTTTTATGTAATTTCTGCATTGAAAAGCTCATGCTCCTCCCCCCCCCCCCCCCCGATGAAAATTTTAACCCACTTCCGGGATCTGTGCAAGGCAATATCCTGGGCCTCTCACAACAAGGATTTTAGCATTCAAGATTGGCCTGTGATGACATGCAGCCAGCACGACTTTGTGGGCAGAACAGATGGTATCGGGTTACAGTTTCATTGAAAAACAGCTTGGAGGCAAGACATCATGTCTAGAAATCAAGGGCTGGTTCCGGCAAGAATTGCCTATGTCTCACTAGCTTTTAACAATGGTTCAGCTTCACTGCTCTAAAACAATGAAATCACTGAAGCAAATCTGGGCTAGAAGTAGCCCAAAATCCTGGGAAAGTGTGTTAATTCCCCCCCCCCAGCTCACAAAATGTTTTTTATTCTGCTTTCAAATTGAAATCCTCCAAAAAAAATTAAGGTCCAAAACATATATTTTCTTTTGATTGTTTTTCACCCATGTAACAAACAAGTTTAGCACATGGGGAAGCTTTTTACCATTACCAAATTAGTCAACAAATGGTGACAGCCGTAATATTTTTTTTCCATGTTTATTTATCCCTATATCCCTTGATTTTCTGTTATGCTCATTCACAAATACTATTTATATCACGCTGCTTGCATCAAAAGCCGAGAATGTCACCCAAAATATGACCGCTGACGATGCTGCGGTGACTATGAATGTCACGGATGATTACAATGTTACATGTAAGTCACGTCACAACAAGCATGAACTAGTGATGAATTAGGTATATGGTAAATATTGCATCTTGCGGACAACTGTAACAGACTATTGCCCTTTAGAATTGTGGTAATCTAGAAGTAATTCTAAGAGTTACTAACACTGAATATTTTCTCAAGCTGGGTAGATGTACTATATATTTTTCTATACTCAATAGCAAGAAATTATTTCAAGGTTTCTATTAATTGTTTTGATAGATAACCAGTCCGTACGCAAGGTCCACATTTTGCTGATTTTTTTTAATAAAAAGGTCCAAAATTTAGAGAATTTTGACAAGAAAGACCACTTTTTGTGAAGAGATGTTCAAAAAGTCTGCAAAAGGATCGTTTTAAGGGGTTAGATTGACTTCTACAAAAAAGTCTACTTTATCGAAGTGCTACACATCCAAAAGTAAATCCTGCATACGGCCCTGTAGATAAATTCAGAACTGCAAATTTCGAACCCTCGAAAATATATTTGACCTATAGGTTCTTAAAGGGGCATTTCGTGATCCATAGTCTCGTCCCCCGACTTACCTCAAAAATTTTAGATTTTTATGTCATCTGAACCGTTGGCCTGAGTATAGTATGTGTGCGTAGTCTTACATCAAATTCGATTTACTCTTGAAGAAATTTGTAATTTTGTATTTTCTGTCTTTAATGCACCTTTAATGTGGAGCTGTTTGGCATCAGATTAAAGAAACCCACAAAATGCTCAAAACTGTTAAAAATTGCTAAATAATTATATTACTGTAATTTCTTGCTATACTGTATGCAATGCAAGTGACAAAATATGAACTTCTTTGCCACCCACCTACACTGTGCTATTCTAATAGTGTGTCTGCCGTTAAGCTTAGTGTATACCTTTTGGGTAATACATAGAGTATGGTTTCTCAATCCATACTCGTTCCCGGAGGTTTTCTCCAGGTACTCCGGTTTCCTCCTGCTTCTAAAATTGAGCTCCTTGGCATAAATCTGTTGTGGTATTATGGTTTCTGTGATGTGCTAAGCGCCTTTCATGGCTGCCGCACAGCACCTTGAGCATGTTTACGTATAGATATGTCGCACGTTAAAAATACACAAATTATTATTAATAATATTAGAGAACTCGGTGCAATATTCCCCTCATCCATGCACCTTATCCTCTTGTAGTTAAGTGGAATGAAGCTGTTTATACAGCAAATTCCCCAGCAAGTTCTGCAATAGTGAAACAAATTCCATTAGATTTGATGGAGATGCAAATCGGCAAAAAGATAGGTTTCATGTGGCGAGTTAATACTTTATCGGCTGATGTCGGCCATGAGGCTAGCCTTCCAAACATGCTTTGTGCAGCAGATGCATGAAGATGTGTGTTACCTGAAGAGCATAACGAAAGGCTAGTGTCGGTCAACATCCACCAGTGAGGTATAAACGCACCCACACCACCAGCGAACAAAATAAGGTTGTTTCTAGATTTTCCCCATAAAAACGCTATTTTAATGGGATGATTTGTACGCCGGTCAGGGAAGATATGAGTGCTAGCGTGGTGCTAGGGAAACATCGTTCATATCGAGTTTGTTCGCTGGTGGTGTGAAACGCACCATGACGATTTGGGACATGTCTCATTTCCATAACCCAATTTACAAGGGTACATATTACATTGAATAATTACGGTACAAAAAGATTATTATTTCATTGTGTTGTGTCTATCTGTGTACATGCACTTTTTTCTGTCCACATTTTGACAATGCTACTACTACACACAGCCTCCAAAGAATTTTGATAAACCGTAGTGGCTGTAGTTATTTCTAAGTTGGTGTGCAAGAATTGTTTATGGATTAGAGGTCAAAGGGCTTAAAGGAATTTTTTGGTGCCATCGACTGATAAAATCATGGCAAAGGACTACCCAATCGTAGTGAAGGTGTTGTAGATTGTGCAGTTAAATGGTTTTGTTAAAATGTTGCTATAATGGTCTGACTGGTAGAGAGAAAGAGAGTACTAATTAGGTAGTTTAACCCTTTTGCCATGGCTGGCAACTGTAATGGCACAGTGAGTGATTCTTTCTCATTTTTTCCCAAAAAAATTCAATTTACCTTGTATCAGTCAGTCCCCAGCTATGCAGAAATCGGTTCTCTGTGTTTGCAATTATGCATGACTGGTCACTGGTGCGTCCAAGCATAACAGTATTTTGAATATTCATACATTTTGAACAACACTTTAAAAATCAAAATTACAAACAACTAGTTCCTTCTTAAACCCACAAATTCATCTTCAGGTTATTTGAACTTTTAATTACATTTAGATTATTTTGTTGTTAACTTTAACAGCCTACAGCCCCTATTTCAGAAGTTTTTAATAACACGTTTAACTACACGTAAAATATTATCTTTAATTGTTTATAATATTTAACTGTGCCAAACCTTGCTTACCGCTCATTATATATTACTATGGACTGGTACATAAATAAGCACATCCTTCATCTTCAAAACAATTCATTAATGTTGCTGATATGTTTATTAAAACAAGGATGGGGTAGCAACTAGTGAAAATTAAAATCGCATTGTAAATTAACTAGGCTGTGCTTGTGTTACTGCTTTTCTATTGACTAACACAAAGCAGGCCAGGTGAACCAAGTCTAATCAAGCATGCTAAGACTTCACCTGTTACAAACACCCGCGCAATTGTATGCACTGACCGCAGGCGAGTCATATTGGACACTGTGCAAATGTATATGAAGAGACGTAGTGTAATTTTGGATGTGAAAGAAGGTATTTACCCTAATGAAGGTAGCGCCAACAGAAAGCTTGCAGTTTGATGTCAACATACAAGTTGCAAAATAATTCACATGTTAAGTAAAACAAGCAGGGGGTAGATGGAAAGGGGGGCATGTTCTGACTTCCTTTAAAAATGGTACATTTTAAAATTTCATTTTTGGTTAAAGAATAAAATATCGGATGTCATTTTTCTGGAAAATACGATGAGGTGTAGGTGATCATTCAAAATCAAATTAAATATTCAACCAAATCATAATAATTACTTCAATTACCATGTTTGAGTCTCGATCGTAAAGTTGTTCGGTCATGTAACAGATTGGACTAAACTCTCGCAATGAACGGGATCATGAAAACAGAATCGGGCGAATGACTTCATTATCGAGCTACCTAGTGACTGACTGGTATATACAATATCTTTTTATCTGCAGGGAGTTTTGTTCGGGGATCCAAGAGAATAATGCTACTACTGAAGATATTACATCAAAGCTTCAGAAAGACATCAGAGAAGCACAACGTCTTAAAGATGAAGAACTGGTAACATGTAAGTGTAGTCTATAAAATCCTGAGATATACACCTCCCCACATGCATGTTCTTATATGTAGCACCACTTTTAGAGCTTTGCTTTAACATCCCATAAATGCAGAAATGCTAAAAGAAAGAATTTCATTTGAATGTAATCAGAGAATGATTTTTATCCCAAATTTAATTCAGTTAGCATTTTATTGTTTTAAATTTAATTTCATACTATTTATTTTATTTGATATAAGGTATAGAAAGTGCCAGCTTTTTATTTTAATGTTTTTATTATTTATTATATTATTAGGGCTGTCACCATATTCAAAGTTTTCTTACCAACAGAAATTTGCTTTGTTTTAGACAAGATTGTACTCTTTTGTACTGAAATTTATGTGCAGAACAAGTGTAATGATGACAAACTGCTAAAAAGTGAAGTCGCTCTTTTAATCTTGCTCTTGTCCTTTAACACACAAAAATTGCTAAGAAATGTGGAGTAAATATGCCATGAATCACTATGTATTGTGTAATACTGAATGAAGCACAACCCTATTAAAAAAAACTTAGATTTGTAGCGTTCTTAGGGAGTGGGCACATTTACGTTGGGAATGGAGTACTTTTTATCCAGAAATGTCATATTCCCCCTTCTTTTCCATTCAAAAATTTGGCATATTCTTTGTTTTATGTAATTTCTGCATTGAAAAGCTCATGCTCCTCCCCCCCCCCCCCCCCGATGAAAATTTTAACCCACTTCCGGGATCTGTGCAAGGCAATATCCTGGGCCTCTCACAACAAGGATTTTAGCAGTCAAGATTGGCCTGTGACATGCAGCCAGCACGACCTTTGTGGGCAGAACAGATGGTATCGGGTTACAGTTTCATTGAAAAACAGCTTGGAGGCAAGACATCATGTCTAGAAATCAAGGGCTGGTTCCGGCAAGAATTGCCTATGTCTCACTAGCTTTTAACAATGGTTCAGCTTCACTGCTCTAAAACAATGAAATCACTGAAGCAAATCTGGGCTAGAAGTAGCCCAAAATCCTGGGAAAGTGTGTTAATTCCCCCCCCCCAGCTCACAAAATGTTTTTTATTCTGCTTTCAAATTGAAATCCTCCAAAAAAAATTAAGGTCCAAAACATATATTTTCTTTTGATTGTTTTTCACCCATGTAACAAACAAGTTTAGCACATGGGGAAGCTTTTTACCATTACCAAATTAGTCAACAAATGGTGACAGCCGTAATATTTTTTTTCCATGTTTATTTATCCCTATATCCCTTGATTTTCTGTTATGCTCATTCACAAATACTATTTATATCACGCTGCTTGCATCAAAAGCCGAGAATGTCACCCAAAATATGACCGCTGACGATGCTGCGGTGACTATGAATGTCACGGATGATTACAATGTTACATGTAAGTCACGTCACAACAAGCATGAACTAGTGATGAATTAGGTATATGGTAAATATTGCATCTTGCGGACAACTGTAACAGACTATTGCCCTTTAGAATTGTGGTAATCTAGAAGTAATTCTAAGAGTTACTAACACTGAATATTTTCTCAAGCTGGGTAGATGTACTATATATTTTTCTATACTCAATAGCAAGAAATTATTTCAAGGTTTCTATTAATTGTTTTGATAGATAACCAGTCCGTACGCAAGGTCCACATTTTGCTGATTTTTTTTAATAAAAAGGTCCAAAATTTAGAGAAATTTTGACAAGAAAGACCACTTTTTGTGAAGAGATGTTCAAAAAGTCTGCAAAAGGATCGTTTTAAGGGGTTAGATTGACTTCTACAAAAAAGTCTACTTTATCGAAGTGCTACACATCCAAAAGTAAATCCTGCATACGGCCCTGTAGATAAATTCAGAACTGCAAATTTCGAACCCTCGAAAATATATTTGACCTATAGGTTCTTAAAGGGGCATTTCGTGATCCATAGTCTCGTCCCCCGACTTACCTCAAAAATTTTAGATTTTTATGTCATCTGAACCGTTGGCCTGAGTATAGTATGTGTGCGTAGTCTTACATCAAATTCGATTTACTCTTGAAGAAATTTGTAATTTTGTATTTTCTGTCTTTAATGCACCTTTAATGTGGAGCTGTTTGGCATCAGATTAAAGAAACCCACAAAATGCTCAAAACTGTTAAAAATTGCTAAATAATTATATTACTGTAATTTCTTGCTATACTGTATGCAATGCAAGTGACAAAATATGAACTTCTTTGCCACCCACCTACACTGTGCTATTCTAATAGTGTGTCTGCCGTTAAGCTTAGTGTATACCTTTTGGGTAATACATAGAGTATGGTTTCTCAATCCATACTCGTTCCCGGAGGTTTTCTCCAGGTACTCCGGTTTCCTCCTGCTTCTAAAATTGAGCTCCTTGGCATAAATCTGTTGTGGTATTATGGTTTCTGTGATGTGCTAAGCGCCTTTCATGGCTGCCGCACAGCACCTTGAGCATGTTTACGTATAGATATGTCGCACGTTAAAAATACACAAATTATTATTAATAATATTAGAGAACTCGGTGCAATATTCCCCTCATCCATGCACCTTATCCTCTTGTAGTTAAGTGGAATGAAGCTGTTTATACAGCAAATTCCCCAGCAAGTTCTGCAATAGTGAAACAAATTCCATTAGATTTGATGGAGATGCAAATCGGCAAAAAGATAGGTTTCATGTGGCGAGTTAATACTTTATCGGCTGATGTCGGCCATGAGGCTAGCCTTCCAAACATGCTTTGTGCAGCAGATGCATGAAGATGTGTGTTACCTGAAGAGCATAACGAAAGGCTAGTGTCGGTCAACATCCACCAGTGAGGTATAAACGCACCCACACCACCAGCGAACAAAATAAGGTTGTTTCTAGATTTTCCCCATAAAAACGCTATTTTAATGGGATGATTTGTACGCCGGTCAGGGAAGATATGAGTGCTAGCGTGGTGCTAGGGAAACATCGTTCATATCGAGTTTGTTCGCTGGTGGTGTGAAACGCACCATGACGATTTGGGACATGTCTCATTTCCATAACCCAATTTACAAGGGTACATATTACATTGAATAATTACGGTACAAAAAGATTATTATTTCATTGTGTTGTGTCTATCTGTGTACATGCACTTTTTTCTGTCCACATTTTGACAATGCTACTACTACACACAGCCTCCAAAGAATTTTGATAAACCGTAGTGGCTGTAGTTATTTCTAAGTTGGTGTGCAAGAATTGTTTATGGATTAGAGGTC
>JAMKCH010040468.1:0-29998 GCA_023653785.1 Ophioderma brevispina | reverse complement strand
TTAAAGATCAAAAATAGTTCTATTAAGGCAAATACCAGTAAGAAGAATCAGTCGAGCTTCTTGTTGTTTTGTCGGGCATAGAAGGTCACATATGATAAATCGTACTTTAATTAAGACAAAATTGACATTTACCTCTATTGCATATGTAACCGGTTATAATCCCGTCTCACTCCGTTTCCTGTCTCACCTGTTTTTTCAACATTGCCCCGAATCCAAGCTCTCGAGGGGGGGGGGGGCTGGCATACACCTCGACGTTGTAGAAACATCCATTTCACTGACGTACTTTCGTTGATTCTAGGCAACATTCATCCACACATCATCGTATCTGACCTCCACTCTTCCAGCATTGGCGCAATGCCTCCGATCATCGACTTATATAACTTCTAAAGGCGAGCATGATATAGACGTCATGAAATTGATGATATATTGTCAGAAAAAAAAGAGTTATCGCTATTTGGATATCAAGAGTTTGTTAATTAAAACAGAGTTGGACGAAACGAGCCTCTAAAATAATCCATCTGCTCTGATTAAACCTATGCAAAATAACTTACCACCTTCTGTCGACGTGTTACAAGTGAAACCAGTATAATTCGGTTTTGGAAGTGAGGCGAGTCCGCAAATTTGCATATTAGGATTTTTTTTCTTAGATATTTCCTTGCAGCTGAGCGGGATCGGATTTATTAAGGATCAGACTTCCATGTTTGTATCACTTGGATTGAATCTATCGGTTGGATCAGTGCCTTCAAGTTTATTTTCTGATGTTGCCAAGCTTTTAATCTGAATTTTGTTTCTTGATTATATAATTTCTTCAAACACCATATAAACTCTGACGAAAAAAATGCGCACATAGCCTGGGCACGTTTAAGCTCGGAACAAAGTCCAAATAGCCAACCAACCTTCCTTACCATCTTACGACCACTAAAAGCTAAGCGTGTGAAAAATATTGTACATCGAATCTTTGCTGTCAAAAGTCGCATGCTCTCGCGTTAACAGGCTTACATATACTTCTTGGGTTACATTACCTAACAAAATTAGGTCACATTTAATAGACTAGCACCAATGAACTGGCGCAATTGTTACTTCATAAGCCTGATACAATCCAAAAGAAAAGCAGTAACCATCGAAACACATAAAATACAAAGCGAAACAAACTAATGCGACTTACAAACAAAATAATCCAGTTAACGTGAAATTACCGTACCACCGAATGCCTGCTGCTCTTGCTTCCTGGCATTCCTCACCCTTCATGCCAAAGACAGGCCTGCAATCTCCAATGTCTATTTCGTCTGAAAGTAGTGTTAAAGGAAGTGTTAAAAAATTATGCAATTTGGTGCATTTGATTTGTAATCCGTTTTGAAAAGAAATTGCCAAATTATTGCTAAAATAGATATCGCAGGATAACATTGGTAAGACATTTAATTTCAATGGTTCCACGGAGTTACACTGAATCTCGGGTGTTTCACGTTTGTTTGTTTAAAAATGCTGGTTCCAACAAATGTCGAATGTCTTATCACGGAAACATTTCGTTCTATGGTTTACATGAAAAATGTTGCTCCCATGATCACACATATGATTTACCTTTATTTCAAACTTACATCCACTACATTGCAAATCTGTCATATGTGGTTGAAGAGCACTGAGTATGTCCTATTTTCAGGGTAAGGCATCCCACCGTCAACAGCCCAGCGGCGGCAAGCCACTGGTGACTCTCGTCTAACACAGCCAGTGAATAACAGGCAGAGTACCAGTATCGTCAATCCTCAGCAGCAGTACCCCTGCGCTGGTATTTGTGCTGTGTACTGTCCCCTTAATTTTTATTTAGAGATATTAAGTTGCTGAAAAAATAGAATGTAAAATTTAGGTTATAAAATAACATAATTTCACTGTAAAAACCTGTGCTTACGAAATAAACATCTTTCTAAATACTGTTTTACCGGCATTTGCTAAACATGTTGAGAGTTATTCGCGCACAATCAGTATGATAAGGCTATTGAATGTGTAGCTGTATGGGCAACCTCTAACACGTCCGTAGAAAGGTGATTGGTTGTAAACATTTGTGCCCAGTGTGCCAGTGTTTGGAGAAATTAGTCTACTCATTGATAGTATGTACATAGATTTACGACTGAGTTTCGCGACCGGAGCAAGAAGCACATCATATTTCACTGAATGATTTAAATATTGAAATCGAAGACATTGTTTCTAAGACCTTTAGTTATCTAATATGTTGTAACGGTTTGATTTCTTCACAGCATTGTTTTAGTTACATTTCTTGCGAATTGGATTCGCGATAGTTGACGAATAAAAGACTCGGGCCCGTTTCACAAGGACTTACGATCCATTGTAAGTTTGATTTATCAGCGTAACTCGACAACACGTTAAATGGTTTATCGAGTTACGCTTGATTACAATCGATCGTAAATCTTTGTGAAACGGGCCCCCAGGACTCCTTTAAAGATGTGATATGCGCTGACACCGCCATTTAAGATCAATAATGTAGACTAGGCGTCCGGGTTTCGCGACACCTGGGTTTCGAGAATACCTGGGTTTCGCAGACCACCTGGCCATGAATGACCCCAGGTTCACGTGCCTTGGACCTTGAATGACTCTGATGACCTCGTCATGACACTTTTACAATTTTGGCGCATCAATAGGGAGAAGTGGAAATGGAAGGCGGGCCTTCGAGAGTAAGGGTCTGAAGGTAAACTTGAAAGACAAAAGTGCTGGTGAGTGGGGGGGTGAGAGAGGAGAGGTGGTTGTGAGTAAGGTAGACCCATGTCGTATGTGGAAGGAGAGTAAAAGCCAAATTCAGTGTGGGTGTGAGAAATGTGGGAAATGGATTCCATGGGAGATGCACAAGATGAAGAGAGTGACCCATAGTTTGCAGAGATTTTGTGCGTAGAAGATGGGAGAAGGGAGCTGGGGGATGGTGGGAAACAGGAGGAAAAGTGTGTGATGGGGTGGAGTCAGTGAAGGAGTTCAATACATAGGGGAGAGGGATTTAAGGAGTGGGGGTGGTGATGTGAGGTGGCTGTGACAGCGAGAGTGAGGTATGGGTGGGTGAAGTTAGGGAATGTGGGGAGTTGTGGCAGGGAAAAGATATCCTTTGAAGATTGAAAGAATGGTGTATAAGAGCTGTGTGAGATCAGTGATGCTGTTGGGAGCGAGACGTGGTGCCTGTGCGAAAATGAGATGGGGAGTTTGAGTGAGCGCAATGATGAGAGCAATGATGAGAGCACGGTGGTTAGTGAAGTTGGATGGACAGGATGAAAGAATGAGGATTGATGACAGATGTTGGGTTGAGAGGCGGTGGGAACGTTGGCGAAGGCGAATAGTGTACGCTTTTATGGGCATGTGTTGAGAAGGATGACGAGCATGTGTTAAGAAGGCTTTTGAGTCGAGGTGAGCGGTTTGAGGAGGGAGGAGGGGACGTCTCAAAGAAGACAAGGAAAAAACAAAGTGGATGGATGCGGAGGGGAGGAGAGTGGAGGGTGGGGTTGAGATGGAGGATGCATTGAATCGGCGTGAAGTGGAAGGGAAGGAGTCAATGCGGTTGCTGCAAATGTGAGGTGAATCCGGCCACCCCCGTTGAGGGGACAAAACAGTGGATTTAAAATTGGTTTTTAGTAGTAGTAGTAATAGCCCCGCGGCCCCGCCCCCCACCAAGTTTGTATGGATACCCAAAGTTGTACCCAATTTGACCACCGTTTGTTGACCTGATGACCCCTGATGACCTTGTTGTTTTTATGACCTTAAGCTTGCTGGCATTCAACAACCCACCCACCCTCCAAGTGCATGTCCATATACAAAACATGTACTCCATTTGACCTCCTTGACTTTGAATGACCCCTAATGACCTTGTTGTTTGACATTGAAATTTTTGGCATCAACAACATTCGGGCACCCACCAGCCAAGTTTCATGTCCATATACACCAACGTTTACCCAATTTGAACTTGAATGACCCACCTGATGACTTGTCGTGACCTTCCAAAATTTTGGCATAAACAATCGGACCCGCCCCACCAAGTTTCTGGATACACCAAAGTTACCCCTTTTGACCTTTTTGACCTTTAATGGACCCTAATGACATTGTCATGACCTTTTAAAATTGTGGCATCAAAAATCGACCTCACCTTCCAAGTTTCATGGCCATACACCAACGTTACCCCATTTGACCTCATTTTGACCGTGAATGACCCCGGATGACCTTAATCCACTAACCAATGCAACCTCGGTCTTCGGAGGCTAGAGGCACCCACCCACCACGTTTTCAGGAATGTGCGCACCCTCGGTCTCCGAAACCAAAATTTAAACCTCACTTGACCTAGAATGACCCCTGATGACCTTGTCGTGACCTTCAAAATTTTCGGCATCAGAAATGACCCCACCCTCCAAGTTTCATGTCCATACACCAACGTTAACCCAATTTGACCTCCTTTTGACCTTGATGACCCCCGTATGACCTTTGATCCACTAACCAATACAACAAACTCGGCTCTTCGGACGGTCATGGGCCACCCACCCACCAAGTTTAGGACGTGCGACCCGCGGTCTCTGAGAAAATAGAAGCGGTCCATTGACCTCTTTTGACCTCAAAGACCCCCGATGACCTTTGATCACTAACCAATACAAACTCGGTCTTCGTTTAGTCAAGGGGCACCGCCCACCAAGTTTCAGGACCGTGAGACCCTCGGTCTCCGAGAAATAGACGCGGTCACACACAGACAAAGATAGACCACCGGTATTAGATAATATATAGTTGCATTCTATGTGGGGTGGTATTAAGGGTTGGATTAAATTAATATAGTCGTAATTGATTTTGTTAAAAAAAACAAACTTTAGGTTTTAAGCGGCTAAAGAAATCACAAAGAAATACAAGGAATTTTTGCTGGAATGCAGGAAGAGACTAGATGATTGCATGATTAGATAACACGATCAGGAAAAAAACTGTGTAAATTGTTTAGAATTATTAACAGCCGTCTGTTCCCCACGAACACGGCACACATTTTATGAATAAACTACACCTATTTTCCCCAATACCAGTGACCAATGGATACATATAGACTTCAGCAACCATGGAGCTGTAGATATTCAACAATCGGCCGGCCTGTCCTTGTGTCCCCTTATTTATTTTACAAATTGTCCTGTGTCATAATTTTAAATTAATTAAGTTCTATAAATTATTAGCTGATTTGAGTCTGGTTTACTTAAAAGTACAACATATTAAGAACAAGAATAGTTGTAAAGTGAGTAATGTTACTATTGTTTGTTAATTTAACCGGCACTTAATTATTCGTTACGTTTTGTTTTTTAGCATTACTAAAATAAATACAATTAAACGTATTTTTGATAATTTGTGCGCCTTTATTATATATGTATTCTAGTATTAAAAAATCAGAGGAATTGTGTATTTAACGATTAACTATTATACAGGCCAAAAAAGTTTGTCTTTAAAAGTAATTTAGCTCATAGCTCTATGTGGCGCGGTCGATTTTTTACATTTTTTTTACAAAGATTTTTTTTTTATTTAGGAGCTATACAGTACTTTTTCTTACACGCAAAGTGTTTCTTCTCAAAATTTGGGAACCAATGCAACCATACGAATAAAAAAGTAAACATTGGAACTATATGTACTCTATAGTGGGGTTTTTCTTTTGTGAAGTTTGTTTTTATCCTTGAAATAACAAGAGGAATAATTGGAGTGGCACCTATTTAATATTTTTAAAAACATCATGGTGCAGAATTAAAAACAATCAATAAATAAAATAAATAATAATAATAATAAAAATATCGCATAGTCTAGCTTATTTTGGTCAAAAACATAGCACCATCTTTCTAGCCAAAAGAAGTCTGAGACAAAGTTCTTTTTTTTACCAAGTACGCAGATCATTGGTGTTGACAATAGGCCAACCAGTATTCTGGGAAATGCCTAAATGTTACTTTCTTACCATGTTAATGGCACGCAGAATGAGCTTATATGGCTTTGGTAAGATCGGTGCGTCATGGTGATCATTGCGAAATACCATTACTGAAAAAAAATCATGCGGATGATCTTAATACCACTCCAAATGTTGGCCTAAATTGGTAAAAATACAATTCGTCCTCGGACCGCTTTGTGTCGCCTGCTGTCACGGTTGTGAATGATAGGCCCATATGTTTGACCTTGATATGTACCTTTGACCCCATAAATGAAGGTTTCCGTGTATATCCATAACCCAAGTTATTCCAATTTACTTTTTCAATCAGCCTGTCCTTCAACTTGACCTCACAAAACCTTTGACCTTGGTGTTGACCTTTGACCATCACAAATGAGGGAACCCCATTGTTGCACTCAAGTTTGGTTGAAATCCATCAAAGAGTGCGGATATTTGCCGGGGGTATTACAGCAAATGACCTCCTTAATGTTAAAGTGCCGAGATTGTTTTTATAGAAACGAATTTCTCTCAAATTTCACTGGATCGGTTGTAGACCACTACCGCGAATGTTTCGAGGGTTTATTGGACAAACAGGTCAAGAAAACCTCAACCTTGTTTTGAACTATGCCTGCTATTGTAATCAACCCCATAGAAAACCATGTCTTTTGACTTTCCGGTCATGCACGACAGAACTACTAAATCATCGATCTTATTGCATAAAGATGGGCGTATTCGCTTATTCACTTCAGGTGTGATCTAATACATAGGTAAGCATTCGCAAATATGTCAAAAACCGGGTTGAGAAAAATTCTTTCTGGAAATCTCTCATTGCATCTTTACCACAACAACAACACATTATCAACAGACAACAACAACAACCATCATCACAGAAACAGTAACAAAATGATTCCTAGTGTCTTTCCTACTAAGAGGCTACATCAAAATTGAGAAACAGTGGAACAAGTGATCCCTATGTTTTTTCCTGCCAAGGCAGGCGAACACACGAAAAATGATCTTCAATATCCCCTTCTACATGTTATAAGACCTCGAAATGGTCTTATTGATACGGTTGAGAATCGGTGGGTAATGCAACCATAGCAAAAAGAAAAAGTTTCTGGTGACTAGCATCTTTGTCACCGGGGGATTATCCGCAACATACACCCATCGAATGTGTGGCATCAGATTTGTACATTGTCAAACTTCAGAACACAAAAGAACCCACATAAAATTGCACAGTAGCATGTTGACATCATTTACTGTTTACCTTCACTTTCGACTATCATTCATCGGAATTCCAAGATTGAAATTATTAAACCTAAATATGTGTAACAAAAAGGGGAACTGAATTTAAAGAAAGAAACTCGGCACGCCATATCACACCGTATGAATATTTTGTCAGAGATAACGGTAATTGTCCAGTGATAAAAAAAAAAAAAACGTCAACCCTGAGTTACATCATTGGAACCAGGAGTGCTGTTTGTGTCATGTATCAGTTATTTATAATGCATACAAAAACACTTTATCCTGTGATTTATTATTTGACATTTAGTTTAAGTTTCACTATAATACTATTTATGAGCAGGTGGCGTAACCAGAGGGGGGGTGGGGGGGGCAAGGGGGGCAGGGAGGGGCCCCCCTGTCCGGAATCTTGCCCCCGCTTGCCCCCCTGAAACATTAGTGGATTTACATAGGCTACACTATACTAATAATTTTTTAATATATGCTTGCCCCCCCCTGAAAATCTATGGCCCCTATGTGCCCCCCTTTGCCCCCCTGAAAAAAAGCTGGTTACGCCACTGTTTATGTATGAGGCAATCACAGCCATGTAAGCACAGAATTTTATGGGCCATTGGAACATATGTTGTCTTTTCAACATGCAAAGTCCTTCCATGGTGACAGTAGGAACCCATGGAGTCGATCCATGCATCCGCAACCCTTGGTCGAGATCCTTTTAAAAGTGTCCAACGCTTCCGCAAGCGGAAAGGTCGATTTTCATGAAACGGTGGGCATTTCCCAGAAATTTGTGTCTGGTTAATAAGTCTTTTCAACAATGCTTTATTGGAAATACAAACGGTAATATTTTGATAGGGGCCCGTTGTGCTGCATTTGGGCATATATGGTTTGCCAATGCTTTTTCCGTTTTCTTTCTTTCTATGAGATATTTGCTTTCAAACATCGAAAAATTAGGAGCAAATTCGATGTCACGAAACAGCAACCTCAAAATTATTAAAAATTAAAAAAATACTAGCACTTGATTCTCGGAATATATGTTTCTTGTTGTTACATTTAGAAATTATTTAAGATGTTTTTTCCTTGTCTTCTCACTTTATTTTTATATTTTTTGAAATACAAACATAATGTCCGGGAAAACCTTGTTTATGACCTTTTCCTTCACAAGCAGTTCCTAAGTTGGTAAACTTCTACTAAGATTTGATTGTGGCAATCTTATTTCAAGGTAAACATAATGCTACAGTTGGAAATAGTGTTTATTCTCAGTTCACATGACTAATTCAAAAGTCTAAGAATGTTGAACTTTGTAAAAATGTGACCTTTTTAAGGAAGTGTATTACGTTATCCACAATTATCAGCAACCCAACAAGCTTATTTGAATATTGAATCAAGAGGACAGAGCTACTTAATTTTCCGACCTCAAAAATTATATAAACTTTCAATCAGATACACCTTAGTCCCCCCCCCCCCCCGTAAATGGAAAGATGTGAAAAATGGTCAAGAAATGTTTACTACGTTTTGTGTATTACGTTATCGTTTATTACGTTTAATGCATTTGTAGTTAACATTATCAACTATAAGTTGGCCATACATGAGATGATGTCATTAAATGTACCTTTAGAATAAATTAGTAAAGGTAATACCGTAATATTTGTTTATTATAAAGTCTATTTTCAGGCAAAATTCAATACTCACGGATAACGTAATCAACTAACCAAATTGGGAGCAATTTCTTTATTTCAATTAGCTACTCGAAACCTTTAACTTCGTACAAATAAAAAATGTTCCCAGCCCACCTCTCTGATAGTGTCATCAGTTGACACTATTTTGTTGATTTAAAATTTTGATAACGTAATTAAACCCTATTCTGTTTTGCTGTAGCAAAAATGTTTGTGTAATCTGTTGCAGAAACGTAAGAAGTTGTTGGAAATATTATTTTTCCCGTAAGAGGTATTGAACACTTATGTTTAAAACATAAAACATACCATTTTGAGACACATTTTTTTGGTGTGTCTTACCTCCGAAATGCACCTTTTTCAATGAAATCGACATAACCTTTGAAAACTAGTAAGAAGCGCAATCCATTTCTTTAAGTGACCCGGAAGGTTTCCACTACTTTATACTCTAGCACCCGTTGTATATTCATTTCTCAAAACATCAAAATGCCCCATCAGAATCAATTAAAAGTTGGTAAAAAAACCTTTTCACGAAGATATCTATGATTATAAACAAAATAAGATGCTAGGATCACAATCATGCCACCTTGTAATTTTAACTACTAAATCAACACAATGTAAAAGATTATGTTTTTTCGTGTCTCCTTAACTCACGACCAAAATGCAATATATACTCTTGTAATTGTTTTGTACGCAGTAAATACAAAAGAAAGCACGATGACAGATTATAGGCACAATGTCCGTTTTTTCAACAACAATTGTAATTGAAATGGCATTAAATGGTACCAACTTCAACTGGTCAGCAGGTCCAAAACGCAATCTCACAATTCCCAGTTAACAAACCCTACTAGTGCAGTGTCCTGGCAAATGATTGGTTCAAATCTAAGAAAACATGGACACTATAGCGTTTACATTATAGTTCATGTCAATAATAATAATGGTAATACTGAATAAATAGGATTTGTATTCATAAAATATAATAATTAGTTATTATTAGTGGATCACATACAATAATATATATCATAATTACATATACACATACTTATACATACACTACACATATTACATAGTTACAAACATACACACATACATACATAACATAACATATACATACAGTGCGAGTCAAAAACACCCTACATTCAAAATAATAAATATTAAAATAGTTAAGAATTATTTTTCTCAAATGTTTGCGTTGGTTATAAATAAGGATAAACATGCTTGCAGAACACTTTTATTTGGTGTCATTTGGACTTTGGAGGAAAGTTATGCCTATTTTTGCTGCAGAGACTTAAAAATCTTGTTTTGGTCTAGTTTGACCAAACAAAGATCATCGTTTACGGGTAACCTGGTCTTCAGCAGTGATTTAGTAAAACATTTAACACCAAATTATTGTTAAACGACCCTAATAAGGTGGGGAATATTTGAGATTATAAAAATCATATCCCGGAGATTACAAGAGAAAATGCGAGTGAAATATTTCTCATTGTCCAAATAAGACAGTCAAGATAGCTGGTGTAAGACCAACAGTTACTTTGTTTCAGCAAGATTTCATGGTTGTAAACTACACCTAGTCAAAGTGAAACCAGAGAAGGTTTTGTATTCCGCTTTAAAAAACAGTGCGATATTGAATTTTAGAGTTTGTATAATTCCCTTTATTTACATCAAACTTTAGCTTAGTGCTCGCAATTTATGTGACGCTGAGTATACTGTATTTTGCAAACTAATTACATATAAAACAAAAAATCTCTGAGCATTTCATTATGGTTCATGAAACTGAGAAAATTGATATGAAGTAAGTTTTCATAACTGACTTTTATGATTGAACAATGGTAACTTCATTTGTTGGTCGGAAAAAAAAATATTTGTACTTAAAATATGTTACATTATAGACCGTTTTAAAAATATCCAAACTGACTGACATGTTTTTGTCGATAAGAATCATACCATCTGAAATGCATGTGTGAATTGTCTTTGTCTAATGTGGTCTGGTAATACTCAGTGTCAATCTCTCCGCATTGTATGGCTAAAATCTCTCCCGCAAATTGACATAGTTTCTGAACCCAAAGATCCGAAAGACACCAAATAAAAACTTTCTGATAGCCTGTTTTTATCCCTGTAAACAACCAAAGCAAACATTTAAAAAAACAAATACGTTTACAAACCTTGAAGAAAAAATCTTTCCTGAATGTAGGTTTTTATTGACTCACACTGTTTATTCACATAAAAATGCTCCTATGGCTAGTTATAGAACCGCGGCTAAATATTTTCAGGTTTTAAATATCCTGATAAATTGATTACAGTTACCTTTCGTAAAAAAGCATCATTTATCATCCCCCACACTTTAAAATTCTATATCGTGGATCCCCAGCTCCATTCTAAAATACAATGCTGTCTCCTTGACATTGATGTCAGTCGGTTATTCCTGTAACACAATATGATACGATTTCAGGTATGGAGTACCTTTATGTTTCCACCACCGTCGCGTCCTGTGGCAACAAAATATGGAAGAATTGCAGTCGTGCTCTTGGTGCTTGATCAAGGTGCGCAGCCCGGTGGGAACCATTTGTCTTAGCTTACATATGGGCCTGAACTATATGTAACACACCGTACATAGTTCCTGTGATACAAAGAAAATATCTCACCCCTTTCTTTATCATGGTCATATAGCCGGGGGTGGTGTCGTGGGTGATGCACCCAAAAAAACGGCAATCTGCAAAATGTTCCGCTTTATCATGCTGAAGTTTGCCGCTTTTTTGCCTCCAATGCCGCCCCGAGGCATATTTGAATCGAGGTTCAACTTCTAGTCGCGATATTAAATCACTATGTTGTTGTTAAATGTCCCTAATAATGTTAAACAAAATTACTTATCAGATCTAATGGTCGTTTTAAGTTTTATAATCAAACTGTTCTTTGATCGGAATTCATTACGAGTATCAGCGCATGACGCCTACTTGATATTGGAGTGCGTTTTTTTTGTGTTAACGTCGTTTTCCTGTCGTTCTCTGCTGAATTATGTCGGCCGTCGACATTAATATAAAATCGTTCTGTGTCACCCATAAGGATGCTGATTTGGTGCTTCAGGTGAGGGCTATGTATATAAAAGCTTACAACCATGCAAAATTATCGATTTTGAAATCTTGAGGGCGCACTATTTTTCAAATTTGTGTCAAGTGTCTCTGTCTTTTAAGTAAATTTTTGATGGTCAAATATTTGGGGTGTTAAACTACGTCCAATGAATTGTATATTCTTTAAAAGAAAAAAAAACATTTTTTGGAGGATTTCTCTATACCACAGATATAGTGATTGCTACCTAAAATCGCACTTTGCAATCCCTGCGCACTGTTCACACGAATTCATTCCACGAGAGATTTCAAGTCAGCTATATTTTCTGTGATATAGTAGTGATTTCATATAGATTAGATCTGCAATAGATTCCCTACCTTCTATGTTACAGAGAAATGAAAAGAAAAGGTGATTTGTATTTGCTTTATTTCACTAGAAAAGCATAGCTGAATTTCGTAATTGCTCCGATACGAAATTAGAAATTTCAAATTTCAGTTCAAAGAACAGTTTCTCGCTTAATCCTTTCATGATGTCGATATTTTTGATATAAAGCTTTCAAACGCAGTGCCAAAATCATATTTTTCATCACATTTTTTGGGAAACCTGTTGATTTGAAATCTCTCGTTGCACCTTTAAATCCCGTGAATTGTGCCTTGCGCCCTTACAGACATCCTGAGAAGGTGCATGCGCCTTCACTCGCTTCCTTTTTTCTACCAAGTCCTTTTATTTAGAATATTTATTAGAATTTGTTTACTTCCGCCAAATGGCGCATTACGTATGACTATTGCTGCAAACTCTATATTATATAATAGTGGAGGGGCCTATGTAAAATTTGGTGAAGTTTTCCTGTTATTGTTGGCAACCACTAGAAACGTATACTAGACGGGGTCTGACTATTCAGAAAATCGATGTTGCCATTTTTTCTGTTGACGTTTAGTGACCTGCACAGTCCAAAGGTCAAAATGGTCATAACTCGTCCAAAGTATATCGACCCCTTGGTACCAAAATTTGGCAATTTCACAAGGAATATGGTTTGATATTTATTTGTTTATTGACTTTCGTTTTCTTGTAATATGCAAACAACCTAATTAGAGACAATAAGATGCATTAAATTGCCTTTTATGCCAGGCCCAGTCCTGTCCAAAGCAGAGTTAGGCCTCAAGTTCTTGCCCAATGTAGTCACTGTAACACTCTACTCGGCCCTAAATGTAGAATGACCCTACACAATCCCCATTATTTCTTGCTATTAGCCTAATATCCCCATGGGTAATAAAAGTAAGTTGTTTTTGTGAAAAGATGCAAGTGAAAATGATCAAATGTATCTATACCAAATCCTGGAACGAATCGTCGTTTATTACCGTGAAAATAACCACGATTTGGCACTTCCGAGACAAACGTATGTAACTAGTGTCTCTATTTGTAGTCTCCGGGTCACATTTAGGACGTTTCATTTCGATGCCATCCAGAGACCCTGAAGTCTCGTCTAAAGCAAGATCAAGTTAATTACCCTAAACCGGGTGGGGGACTCAGGTTTGGTTTGGGATGTTCCATACTTTACCAGAGATGCAAATGTTGGGCCAAATTTAATGCAAAATTATTTGCCCTTTTTCCTTCCCTCATGTGGACAATTTTTACTTCAGATGAGAACATTTGACTAATTCCCAACAACTTTTAGAAAAATTGGGTTTCCGATTGAGAAAATAATTGAAAAAGCGACACCCCTTGTCATAAAGACCAAATTGGCATTAAAAAAGGGGCATTGAATACCAGAAGGCAAACATGAGACGATGTCTGTGGCAAGTCCCCACCGTATGGTCATTTGTGTGAGAATTCCCCCCTGCATATACCCACCCCATGCATCACAGCTGCTATTATGACGCATTTGTTGGTAAAAACCAAATTAATGTTACACACTTTTGTAAAAAAGTGGCAAGACACAATTGTGATTCTCTTCTTTGATGCTGTTCCTTTTCACCATAGACCCTGAATAGTCCGATAAGCTAAAGCAAGCGAGTTGGAGTCATCCCCATCTGATTCTATTACGCCAATGGTTAAGTACTGAAATTGTTTAAATAAAAATGTTCCACACAAAATGCGATTTTTCCATAAAACATGTGCCAGAACATTGAAACATGTTTACTGCTTGTCCCCGTGCCTGCTGTCACTTAGTCATAGATTGAAGATGTATATCTTTGTTCCACCATGGCCGTACCGATGCAGTCGAGCCGAGGAGGGGGCAAATTTCCAAGTCGGTGGTCGCCGCCAGAGGGGGCTCAAAATTCGTAAATCGTCGTGTCCCGTTTAATTTGCTCCAATTAGTCTGAATTTGACAAATGCCCGCGTAAGTGCGCGAAATTGCCGAATTTACTTTCATTTTGCCCAAATTTGGCCTGAACTTGTTTGAAATTCCCAGAAAAGCGGGATAAAATGCATATTTTGGGGCCGCTATGCGTCCCGCTTTTTCCATCCATAGGGGTGGCACTTGTCGCTTCCCCCTGCCCCCCCGGTCGTTACGCCACCTGTATTCACCAATATGTTCACATAATCTTTAAGTTTTCTAAACACACTTTTATCTCATTTAGCTTCTTTCTTTGACGTAACCTGTTTTCATTGAACATTGATTCATTAATTCCCTGGTCTTATGGGGTGTATAGAGTGTGTGCAATTAATCAGGAAGGGCCAATAGCCCCTAAGTAGGATCTAATTGTTCACATAACCTCATTCACAATCATACCCTGAGCTATATGAGTTTTGTTTCATGATGTGGCACTGGGCGTATGGAGATGGAATTCCCGAATCAGCAGCATGTCCCCGTCGCACCCCCCCCCCCCATACACACACCCACACCAACACACACAAATCCCAAAAAGGAGGCAAAAGGCCACCTATTTGTTGATTTTGGCCCTAAAATGGTCCAAAGTGTATAGAAGTTTGACAAGAAAGTTTCAATTTTTAGTGATGAGATGTTCAAAAAGGGCATTTTTTAAGGGGGTGAGTGTGCGTTCCAAAAGTCCCCTTTCAAAGTCCCGCACTACCCTAAACAAGGAGTTTAAAAAGTACCGTAAACAAGTCCAAGTAATTGGAATTGGTCTATAAAAGGCACCCCTAAACAAGTATGGTAGTGTATCCTACCCTTATAAGTATTGGCAATAATTGACCCCTAAGCAAGTAGAATTTGTGTCTTTGTAGGCTATACTTAATAGCTCATTTCACAAAATGAGCCGAATACGATACAAACACTATCGAAATTTTCCAAATCGTACACCAATGTAAGTTCAAGTCCGGTTCAGTGTGAAAAGTACAAACCCTTTTTTTTTCCTAGATACAGTGGTTTTTGCTACATTTTTTTACGTATGTATCGTGCACAATTTGAAACTATACCCCTTTACTTGTTCTTTGGTCGCACATGACATCGCCCTATCAATGAACAGTGACTCACCCCCACCCTCCCCCGGGCTCTTGGATGTAAAAGACTAATTACAAAAACACACATGTTGCTGAGACTGAAGATACTAATAATCACTAACTTTTGGTCTTTGTAGTCGAATCGGGGTCGTTGTTTCACGGTTTTAACAACAATGTCATTCCATAGATTTGGTTAAACCCTAGTCTTACCCCCCCCCCCCCCCCCCCCCCACCCTATTGACTTTGCTCCGGTACGCTAAATGCCAAAAGCTTTCGTTAAAAACGCTTATGTGTAATCGTTCACTCATCAAATCCGTTCTGGTCATTTTAGCGAACAAATGTGAAGTTAGGGTATGCCTTCAAAGTCGAAGGGTGGGCCGGGGGTTGGGGGGTTGCCACCTACAGATATTTTTATGTTACATTTTTGAAAATAATTATGCACAGTATGGTTCGAAACGTCTGTTTATGTACAATTAGAGTCAATTGTCATCATAGAGCCGAAACCGGCATGAAAATAATCCGACATATTTCCACGATTTTTAGCGCAAAAGTGGATTTTCAGCCGTATTTTCAGGGAAAATGGCAAATTTTGTCGGCACAATGACTTTATGACTCATTGTGACGCCATACTAGTATGTTGGTACTTATTTTGGTATCATTGGAAAGAAGAGGACATAACTATCCACTGGTATCAACATCAAAGCAATCGGGTGCTTTAAAACAATTCTCGAGGGGGGTGTACACCCCCCTTTGTACACACCGTGGTTAACAAAAAAAAAAGGCGTGTAATAACGAGGGATATAGACTACATCACCCATTTTCTCTGTGTACTTTTTCATGAAACAACTTGGTTTCCTTAGCCATGGGCATTAAAGGCAAGGTATAAGTTGCGTTAGGTCACCTATACATTGGCAAAAACTGAGCCTAACTCTTGCTTTGGACCGGACTCACCCGACTGGGTTCTGAATGGCAAATTATGCATCTTATTGTCTCTAATTAGCTTATATGTGCATATAACAAGAAAACAAAAGCTCCATTAACAAAATAATATCATATACTATGATTCCTTGTGAAATTTGCCACATTTTGATAGCAAGTCGATAATCTTTGGACGATGTATGACCTATTTTGACCTTTGCCCTCGTGTCCGGGTCACTAGAGGTCAACGGAAAAAATGGCGACATCGTTTTTCTGAATATCATACCCATTCAATACATTATAATGGTTGCCAACAATTAACATGAGCTTCATAAAATCACTCTCTGGATAACATAGGCCCCTCCACTATAAGCTTAGCATTCTAAATACTCGTGATTAGAGAATTTCATAGCAACTTAAAACCCCACAGATGGATATCTAAGTTGTATATTAGTACGACATACCGTATTACCCACACTTTCCGCGCTATAAAATACAATTTCATTAAAATACTTGTTTCAAAATGGTGGCAGGAACATAGCATAGCCAAAATGCGCAAGTTTCAGTGCACATATTCCACCCCTTCATAGAAAGTAATGTAAGGGGGAACAAAAGAAATTTACGTGTTGGTGTCAAGGTCTAACCTTCAGTGTAGTAAACCACATACAGGGTGAGTCAAGAAAACGCAACCGTATTTTACTAAAACTTGATCTGACACAATAAGTATGTGGAAAGCGAGAAAAAATATTTCTACAGTACAATGAACGGGGTGGGGGGGGGTGTACTCGACCCAAATTGGGTACAGGGTGCGTCCACCGGGTAAAAAATCGATCTTTTTACAGTGACCAAATTGTACAAAACTTGACCCATTTATTAATTGGTTCGAAATTTTGGCCCATATTCTATAGTACATTTACCTTTCTAACAGAAGCATGCATTATCTCCACACAACACTTTACAATTTAGAACCTACTGTGCATAATATTTTCAAAATGTACCATAACATATCTGTAGGTGGCAACCCCCAAACCCCCGCCCCACCCTTCGACTTTGAAGGCATACACTAACCTTCACATTTTTTTTTCGCTAAATGACCAAAAGGATGATTCGTGAAGATTACCCATCAGCGTTTAACGAAAGCTTTTGGCATTTTAGCGTAACTCGGAGCCAAAGTTCAATAGCGGGGGGGGGGGGGGGGTTACGGTGGGTGGGGGGGGTGGTGAGGGTTGTGGTGGTGGTAAGACTCGGGTTAAACCAACTCTATGGAATGATTGTTGTTTATAACCGTGAAACACAGCTATACGCACAAAGACAAAAGTTAGTGTTATTAGTTATTCTTATTCAGTCTCAGCCACATTTGTGATTTTTGGTAATTAGTCTTTCCATCCAGAGCCCGGGGGGTGGTCCTGTTCATTGATAAGGGGTTATCATGTGCGACCAAAGAAACACGTCACAAGGGGTAATTTTTCAAATTGTGCACGATACATACGTAAAAATGGTAGCAAAAACCACTGTTATCTTGAAAAAAAGGGTGTTACTGCTTTCACACTTGGAACCGGACTTGAAACTTACATCGTATACGAATTTGGAAATTTCTGTTTGTAATCGTATTCGGCTCATTTTGTGTAAATGAGCATATTCCAGTATAGCCTACAAAGACACAAATTTCTCCTTGCTTCAGTGGTCAATATTGCCAATCCTTATTAAGTGTAGGAACCCTTACCATACTTGTTTATGGGTGCTTTTTAGAACCCACTCAAATTACTTTGTACTTGTTTAACGGTAGCTTTTTTTAAAACATCCTTGTTTTAGGTGGTTTGCGGGTACTTTGAAAATGTGGACTTTTTGGTAATCCAGCACACTCACCCCCTAAAAAATGGGGCCTTTTAAAAATAAATGAACATCTCATCAACTAACAATTGAACTTTCTTGTCAAAACTTCACTACACTTTGGACCATTTTATTATGGACCAAAATCAACAAATAGTGGACTTTTGCCCCTTTTGTGGATTTGTCTGTGTGTGTGTTGTATGGGGGGGGGGTTGCGACGGTGACCACCTGCTTGCTGATATCTCGGGATATCCCATTCCCATACTGCCAGTGCCCACATTCAGGAACAAAACTCATAAGCTCAGGGTATGATTTTGATTAGGTTTATGTAACACTGAGATTCATTACTTAGGGGCTATTGGCCTGATGAATTGCACACCACTCTATACACTAAGACCCTGGAAATAATGATCAATGTTCAATGAAACAGGTTCACAAAGAAAGAAGCTAAATTGAGATAAAAGTGTGTTAGAACCTTAAAGATTTATATGACATATTGGTTTAATACAGTGGCGTACCGACCGGGGGGGGGGGCAGGGGGGGACAGTTCCCCCTCTGGCTGGAAAAAGCTGGTACAATATGGGCCAAAATATGCATTATTCACCCGCTTTTTCTGGGAATTTCAAACAATTTCAGGCCAAATTTGGTGCAAAATGAAAAAAATCGCCATTTCGCGCACTACGCGATGCATTTTTCAAATTAGACCTAATTGGACAAATAACAACGGGAACGATTTACGAATTTTGTGCCCCCTCTGGCGGGACGTCGACTGATTTTTGCCACCTCCACAGTCTGTATCGACTTCCATCTGTACTCCACTTGTTTGCACAGAATATAACATCTATCAATCTATGGACTAAGTGAACTAGCCGGACAGCATTACAATTGTTCCAGTTCTGGCACAAATTTTTTATGGAAAAATCGAGACAATTGGTATGTGATGGAGAACACTTTTTTACTGTGTAACACAATTCAGTGTACTTAAAACCATTGGCTTCAAAATAGCATCTATATAGCAGATACTCTAACTCGATCTTGCTTTAGCCTATAGACTATTCAGGGGCTGATGTTGAAAAGGATACAGCATCAATGAAGATAATCACAATTTATGTCCTGTCACTTTTTTTACAAATTGTGGTCACATAATTTGGTTTAAGCCAACAAGTGTCATTAATAGCAGCTGTGATGCTGGGGTTGGGTATATGCGGGGGGATTTATCACACCAATGACCATACGGGACTTGCCACAGACATCGTCTCATTTAAGCCTTATGTATTCAATGACCCCTTTTTTAATATGCAATTTTGGTATGACAAATGGGTCCGTTTTTCAATATTTTCTCAATCGGAACCCAAATTTTTTCTAAAAGATTGTTGGGAAAATTAGTCAAATTTTCTAATCTGAAGTCAAAATTGCCCAATGAGGAAAAACGGGCAAATAAATTTGCATTAAATTTGGCTCAACATTTCATCTCCTGGTAAAGCCTATGGAACATCCCAAACCAAACCTGAGAACCCCCACCCCCGGGTTATAGGGGACTAGCCTTGATCATGCTTTAGACGAGACTATCCAAGGTCTCTGGATGGGATCGAAAAATAAAACGTCATACATGTGACTGAGACTAAAATAATAGTCATATGTATACTACTTTTTGTCTCCTGAAGTGACAAATCGTGGGTTATTTCACGTGTAATAACACGATTCGTTTCCATTGATTGGGTATAGACTACATTGATCATTTTCCTTGCATATTTTTACAAACAACTTACTTTACTTACCCATGGGTATTAGGCTAATATCAATAAATAATGGGTGATTGTGTAGGGTTTTCATTCTACAATTTAGGGCAGAGTAGAGTGTTTACAGAGACTACAAGGTCAAGAACTTTGAGGCCTAACTCTTTCTTTGGACAGGACTGGGCCTAGCATAAGAAGGCAATTTTATGCATATTATTGTCTCTAATTAAGGCTTATTGCATATACAAGAAAACGAAAAGTCAATAACAAATAAACTATCATGTACCTATCTTGTGAAATTTTGCCACATTTTTGGTACCAAGGTCGATATACTTTGGGCGATGTATGACCATTTTGACTTTGACCTTGTGTCAAGGTCACTAAAGGTCAACAGAAAAAATGGCAACATCGAAAATTTTCTGAATAGTCATATCCCATAGTATACGTTTTATAGTGGGGTTGCCAACAATTTCAACTGAACTTCATCACCAAATTTTACATAGGGCCCTCCACTAATAGTCATTGGCGACAAAATTGAAAAATGGACATTTTATAGTACTCAATGACCCTCAATCAAAAATGACCCTCAATTCGAGTAGTACATGGTGGGAAAATCGACCTGGCATTGTTATAGTGAGGGGTTGGAATGGGACCGCATATCGGTGGCACATATGTACCCTACCCTTTTCCTCCCACTGTACCCCCCGGGAATGTGAACCATACTTCAAGAATACTTCTTAATTAAACGTAACATACTTTCTTTTCTTTTTTGACCAGTCGATAAAACTAACATGATAAAATGGATAACAAATATGGTTGCTCTATTAACACTGTTTTACGGATGTGGTTTTTTTAACTTGTTCGCAGTTTTTTTCTGTACTCAGCTGTAACCGATTTTTTGGGCACGGCTACTTTCATGTCCGGTGTGTGTTTGGTGGGGTGTCTGTCTTTCTGTCTGTCTGTCTGTCTGTCTCTTCTCTCATACATGTTTTCCTTATCATTTTCATTTTTGAATTCTTCGACCTTGACTCTTTACGATCGCTTTATAGTTATGTTTCATAGAAACAATTTCAGCAGGAACTGACACCTAAAATGTTAGGGGAGATTGGTGGAGAATTCTAAGCACACCAAATACACTCACCCAACTTTATGTAATTGGCATCTAAGACCAATGTTTAATCAGGAGGAACCCAAATACTGCAGTTACCTCTGAAGGTAGTTCCTTCCAGAAAATTGACTATACCAAAAAGTGGGCAAAATCTTGCGCAAAGCTGATTTTGCATTATAACAGTATTACAGATATTGTTTCTGTTGAAGAAAGTCTAGTAATATTTATATGTAATGGAGAGCAAGGCTATGTAGCTAGTAGTTCCTTTTCCTGTAAAGCGAGTAAGGCCATTTTTAATGGCGTTTCGGTTATGTAAGGTTTATTTTTATCTTTTGTCGCAAAAGCGTGCTACAGGAACTTCTTTTGGCATAATGCACTGGTCACAATAAAAGCTGAAAGCGCAGTATAAATCTTAACTTTTGCTAATGTCCAACATGCAAAACAGAAATGTGTTAAGGTTGGTAAAGCAATCGCAAGCCGATGTGTTTAACAGCGTATTAAAAGAACACTGATTTGTACCACGACGGTCCAGTTTACCATGCTTTGTGAATATATATGTGAATATGTGGGCGCAACTTTTCTGACATTTTCGGGCTTGTTTCAATATTTTTGTTTTGTTTATTTTTTGTTCTGTTCAGGGTACGCATGGAGGTAGCAATGAGGTAAATGCACCATCAGTAGCTTATCATTAATTGTTTTGACATAATATCAATAAAATTGATGGGGAGTGTGTGCAAGTGTCAAGTAGATCAAGTAGATAGCACAATAGACAATAAATCTAACAAGCCCCTTTAAGTACAACAAATCAGTTCTAGATCCTACCTTTAGCAGGATAGAGTATGTCGGTCAAAATGTGGGGGAGGGTTTTGATGCCACCCGAGAAATAATTGGAAAGAGTTCATATGTACCCCTTCCTTTAAGATTGTACATGAAACAAATTTTTTTTTAGTTATGGCCTAGAGTAGTTAACACACCCCTAACTAACCTAAGGCCAAATATAAAAAATAATTTGTTACATGTAACAACTTTGAAAGGGTACATATGAGCTCTTGCCAATAATTGTATTGAACATGTTTGAAATGCTTCTTTCTTTAATAATTCATTAGGTTTTCATTAGAGAATATCCAACCAATCGTGACATTGGCACTTATTCTTAGTCATATATGATCAGCTACTACAAAGAACCATCACACTCTGTGAATGAGACTAAGGTCAACAGCTCCAGAAGAGGTGATTTAGCTGTATCATCACTATTACTGATGAATACTGATGAAACGTCTAACCTGTAAGTGAATGTTGGATTTGACCCACATAAAATTCTACGATGTTTGAAAATGTTCTGCACCGAAGGGTTTTATGAAAATCTCCGTTAATATCAAATAGTCATTACCAGAAATAATTAGAGCCGAAAAAAAAGAAGGAAAATCAATATGACTACAATTTTTGTGCAAAATTGGCATTTCGCTTATACACTGTGTGGTTCTGGAAATTGACTTCGCGGCCATTGTGACGTATTGTGATGAACATACTTGGTGCGTTGGTTATTATTTTGGGATCAATGAAAGAAAGAGGCGACCATAAACTATCCATTCTTGGTCCCAAAATAAATAAATATTGGGTGCTATAACAGAAATTCCGAGGGTCCCTTCCCCGTGTAAGCGTGGTACAAAACAAAATGGGGGTGGGGGCAAGGGACTAGGGTTAAACCGCAACATTAGGGAAATGGCGGGCCGCAGATTCCTGCCCAATAAAAAATAAACAATAGTGCCCCAACCCAGTAAGAAGCGAAAACGAAACCAATAGAAAAACAATTCTAGGGAATTTTGGTCTCCCCCTTGAGATAGAAGATCACCTCCAAATCCTCTAACTTTGCGAGAAGGTGCGAAATTATCCTTTAATTCGGCACAAGTTCTTCCTAGTCGCTCTTCCTATGAGTGTCTGAATTATCACCTGCTCACTACTTATTTGTAAGGAGTTTCTGGCCATGACCTTAGTTACTGCAAAAGAATGGAAAAATTTGTTTCCTCATCAAAGGACCTGCAGGATAAGCAGAGAGAAGCGGCCCCTCAGTTTGGACATTGTGTTATCGAATATCAATTTTACCAATCATATAACTTTAAATGTGAAGTTTTCTGATCCGAACTTTGAAAACACGAAAAGTTCAAATTTTGAAGAAAATTGCACTTTTAGAGGAACTTTAAATGTAGGCTTTCCATGTGGAAAATCACATTTTGATTATACAACCCCTTCCCCACACCCCCAAAGAAAAACGGAAGAGACTTATTATGCTGAATGTGGATTGATAATATTTATCTACCTGTAAGTGTCTTTCACGTCTTGGGGGGGGGGTTATTTTAAAAAGCAAGTTCTCCCGTCTCAGGGTGCCTTTTAAAATATAAAAAAGAGCATAAAATATTCAAGCATTCATGTTGACCTCCCCATCATATGGGAAGGCAATGCTGATCTACAAGGTCTGAGTTTAGTAGCCCTTGGATGTGAACCTGTTAACAACAGCTGACCTTGAATGTTCTGGGTATCATAAATCAGCAATAAGAGTGCTGATTCTAACAGAACAAAGTACACTGTATATACAGAACTCACTTGTATTGTTATCATGAAAAAACAAGAATTAGATTGGTAATAGTCAAACAGATTGTTATGAGCTTGAAAGCTTTGAACCATAGCCAATGACCACTTCTGTTGTGTAACTATGCCATCAATGATAGACCTGTTGCATAATATCAAGTGAGGTTTTGAAATAGTCACGAAATATTTATAGTTGTGGTGGCTACTTAGAATCATACCCCCTTACGATTGGATTTTTCATGTTTTCAGCTTGTTATGGCAATTTTAGAAGAACGCATGAATACATCATGAAAACCGAGTCTTATGTACATGCAATACGAAAAATACAATTCATCAGCATAGTTACAAATATTGAGGCGCTTCTCTCTGTTTATTTGCCAGGTCCTTTATCTACTGGCCAGGCACCGGGAAACTATGGGCTTGGGAGTACTTCCCCCATGCCAAATCATTCCCTAATAAACTGAATACCTTCACCTGGGGTTCAGGTCTAAACGCCAATTGTGACAATCCGGAAACCAAGTCTGATTGGAGATTTATTGTGAATAAGCAACACTGATACAATACATTTCTATCCCCGAATCAAGGTACTATCCCTGTTACACTTTCATTATCAAAGGAAGTGCATCTTCCAATATCAATACTTGAAAGTAAAACAATCGCTCCAGAACAAAAGGCTCAAAGTCATCCCTTAATTTATCTTGACTTCTTGTTTTTCAACAGAAAAATGGACTTTTGCCTTGAGGTAAATGCATAACCTATTGGTTGTGCTCAATTTTGACTGCATTTTCTTAGGTGAAACATTGTCGTTCCCAACACTGTGAACTTTGTATGCTCGTTTCTTAGAGTGACTGCATGTGAAGTTTGAACTTGGGTCAAGTCCATAATTTCTTTGTTCCCTTTTCTTGGGAACCTACCGGGATTTCCCCGCTGGGTGCTACCAAGAAATGCTTTGTTGTATTGGCTATGCCCTATTACATACAATACTTAGTGTTATACATTAAAAAATCATAATCATCAGATTTGTGGTCCTCACACCACATGCTATCAATTTTGTTTTCATCAAATGTATTTTTGAGACCTGGATTTAGAACACCGTGTAAACTCCCACCAAAATCAAGGTTGACTTAAAGTGACTAAATTTGGCCCGACTTCTTTTGAGAAAAGCCCGATCAAACATTTAATTCTGTAACACGGGCTAATCTAAACCGGTCCTCATATCCTGTGTTTTCGACAACACCTGGATTTTGTCTATAAGGGTCTGGCACCAAATTCCTTTGGCCATTTCAAGCTAGTGGCAATTTCTCAAATGTAAGAAGTACTTGTCCACTTCTTGTTCTCTGACATATTGGAACCAGGCCGAATATTTTTCGCCGTCATCAAAACCATTGTGGTGTATGTGTAATAATCTGACAAGCTAGCCTTTTCTTGTTTAATCTTTTCTAACTCCTCTTTGAGCTTCAGCTCTTTTTTTTTTTCATAGCCCAATTGCAATTCAACCTTTTTTTGTTTCATTTCATTTTGTTTTGCATGTTCATTTCCAATTCTTTTTCATTTTGTTTCTGTTCCATTTTCAGGTTTTTTCCGCTTTCAGTTTCCATGCTTTTTAAAGAGAGACATGATGAATTTCCAAAAGAAGCGCCTCCAATTTTGTCCGAACCCCGGTTTTTTCCATATTTCGAATGCTTACCATGTATGAGATCACACCTGAATGAATTAGCCGATACACCGTGTTTTTATGTAATAATGAGTGAATTTAGTACTTTCCTCGTGCACGACAGAGTCAAAGCATGATTTTCTATGGGTACTATTGTCGATGCAGGCAAGTCAAAACAGGTTGCGGTTTTCTTTGTCTTGTTTGTTCATACCTTTGAAACTTCTCGGGTATTGCTCTAGGACCGATCCAATGAAATTGATAGAATTTGGTATCCTCACAAAATCTCCTCCTGCCTTTAAGTCTATTATTTAGTTCCTTTTGAATCTTAATTCTTTCAAATTGAAATGCAATGGCATTACTCCTCTGTTCCGAGCTTGCCTTAATCCTTTTCAGCTGGACTAGGGTTTCAATCAAAGAATTCTTAATCGCTGGCTTTCAAGTAGCTGCTTTTGTCACAAGCGTATAATTCTTGGTAATGTTCCATTAAGCAGATTCCTAGCTCATCAAACGTTTGCTCCAAGGTAATTTGTTCATACCTTTTCTGGGTAAACTCCATTCTGCTCTATATCCCTAACGTCCCTTAACTGCTTCAAAATGCACTTAACAAAAAAAAAAAATCACTAAGCGGACCCCTGCCTTGGATCATTAGTGTGACATTTAACTCCTAGATCTGACAACAAAAATACGACTACCTCACTTTTGCCGGTGATGTCAGATTTTCCTCTGGACGTAGGATATGGACTCACTTTAACAAATACAATGTATATTTTGACCAACTGTTTTAGTAACACAAGAATTTTGTATGCCAAAATGTACACAATATTTTATTTTTCAAATGCGCCTATCTCCATTATTACATAGAGTTTTTAGTATCCAAATTTAGCTCATTCAATATCCGGTTAAGAGCCCCCATTTCTGTTACTGCATCACACTTGATGCCAAAGTCAGAATAACCTTTAAACACAAACAAATGAGCCTGTGCACAAATGATCTGAAATTATATAATAACACAACTTTATTTATTTTCTTGATTAAAACGATCGCTTCAAGAATATGGAATGTTCCAAAACAATTGCAATGGTAATCACAATTACTACCCAGGAACATCAGTTCGTCAGTCAAAAATGGAATCCTTTGCTTCGCAACTGAATCTCTTCAAAGATGACAGTAGACAAACTTTACTTGACCTGGTGTGATCAAATTTATTAATTATAAATCCTTGGTACTGCTCAACCTATTAACTCTGTAGATCAAAACTACTGGCAAAGAATCTTGTGAGCTCAGCACTATTTATTAGTACAGCTAGTTTTCCCATTATCTAAAATAGGGTGTACATCAACCTACACATTGCCCAATTGCATCTCACTCTGAGGCACCCCATCTAGAAAAAAAAACCAACTATTTTTGCAATCTTTAGCTTGCAATTCCTAGGGAAAATCCCAAGCTATATATCCCTAACGTCCCTAAGAGGAAAATTTGACGATCACCACAAAAAAGGGAGCTGGCGTTATTTTTCTTGTTATATATAGGTCTAATTTCCCCCTAACCCAAAGCAGGGTTCCGTTGCGTTATTGTTTCCAAGTTCATTTTAAATGCAGTTTAGGATGCTATTGTTGTCAGCACCCAATATAATGAATAGCTCCGCTCTGGAACGTTTGCCACAACCTATGCTCCATAGCATGAGTGGGGGTCAAAATCTCGCACTTACCCTCGGCACTCATTGCATACACTTGCACATTCTATGTAATGGTTGGGAGTGAGGAGAAATTCCACACTGACCACACATAATCACACAGACGCGCGATTATGTAATTTCTGACCTTATAGAACTATTTGAGTATGAGCAGAAAGCCGACTCTCTCGGGCTCGAACCAGGGACGCTCTATCGACCGTACACTCTGCCGACGGTCAGTCGCCTAGACGCTCGGCCATCCTGTGCCCTGTTAGTTGACTAATAGTTAAGGTAAGCTCATGATTTTAATTATATTTTGTGGTAATTAAAACTGGTCACCACAAAGTAAGAAAATAAATAAATAAATTAAAAAAAGCAAAAAATAAATAAATTTTAATTGTTCATAAATAATAAAAAACGTTAAAAAAAAAAAAAAAAAAAAAAAAAAAAAAAAACAAAAAGAGTATAACAGTGTAATGGTAATCAATATAAATCACTTAAAGCAAAACAGCAGATTTTTTGAAGAGCGCCCCCAATTTTTTGCACAGTTATGTTGGCAAAATTGGGCAATGTGTAGGAAAACTAGACCTACAAACAGAGAATGCTCAAAAATGCCTATTTATCATCCAAACTAAGCGATTTTGTAATTAGAATGGGATCCCAGATCCCAGAGCTGGAAATGATATGTCCCACCCGTCCTTGATGAAAGAGTGACCTCAAGAAAATGACCTCTAACTTGGACTTGCCTGACCAATAAAACAACAATAGATGGCTTAAAGACACCATACATGGCGCCTTTTCCCGGCTATTCATATTGTAAGGCCGTTTCCAGCAGCCGCTGAATTATTATCGAATCTCTATATTAATTATTCTAATACACATTCCTTCGTTTGCAACACAAATCTCAAATATTTTGAAAAATTGGGGCGCTCTTCAAAAAATGTTGCTAGTTTATTTAATCAGAAACCTTATTTTCAGACAGTTACTTTCCTTTCGAGGACTATTACATACACAAAATTGTTATATATATTTACAATGGACAAATTTTTTACTTCTTTAGTATGTAAAAAGAGTGTCTACATGTATGGAAACGTTAATCAATAATTACAAAAAAACGTTTAAAATTGGTGTGAGTTTGTAGAGCAGAGGCTACCTTATTCCGTCCGCAACTTGTGTTCCAGGACGGCACCTTTCGACTCGTCTCATAGCGGCGGATTCATGCACACTGTGAGTTACAATATTCCCATCCACCAAGGACACAGTCCAGTGGGTGTACTTGTACATCATTGACATAACTGACCTTGCGTGATCTGGTATCATATACATCCAAAAACTAGGGATTATGTTTTCTAATACATTTGTGAATGTAAAAAGCTTACTGAACTGTGCCAAGGGAATTGAGATTTTTACAAACTCATAGTGCTGGATCATATTTGCCCGCTTTATTCCGTTAAGGTATTACAAAGAACGTCCTTCTGTCGGGTAGGATGCTTGACTTCGTCCAGGATGACGTAATCCAAGGTTCGTGGGTTCGGAATTCTCCTCCAAGCACAAACATTAATTTATTATGCTTCTTTTTTAGAGTGAGCAATTGCAACAAACAGATTTAGACGCCATGAAACATAACCTAGTGAATAGCTTCCCTATGAGATGAGTCAAAAGATGGTGGTCCTGAAACACAAGTTCCGGACGATTAAGGGCATTTCGAGTTTAGCCACGAAATGAAACTGGCTGTTTTTCAAATTGGTCCACAGACACCTGCTATACATGTAGTGTGTTACGCATTTTATAACCAATGCTGTCATAACTGAATAATTCACTATGTGTACTTTTTACTCAACTTTGATTAGAAAATGCACTAAAATATTCACATTAGTTATGAAAATTTATATATTTCCCTCTCTATATCAATTGCAGGTCCGATACGTGGTTATTGGAACCTTTTAGTGGGTGGGTGTGTCAATGCACAGTTCCCGTAGGATTTTGTGCTAAAGTTGATTTCTGCTGTTTTTTCATTCATAGGGACTCAGTACGACAAATGATGGGGAGAAAGTTACTACAGGGAAAATTTAAAATCGAGTCAAATTGTGTTTTAATGTACATTAACAATGTTCTCCTCCTTATAAGGATTAGAAAAAGTAATAGATATTTGCCTAGTTCCGACCTTTAGTTAAAGCGCTTAAGGCCCCATAAGTTTCCAGGTCATCCTGGGGTAAAATTTACTCAATGCTCAGATTTTGTTGAAAACTGTGATAAGTTGTTTTGTATGTGGCTCACAGGATCCAAAAATGTATATTTTACAGTGTGTTACATATTGGTTGTCTAATTACATAGCAAAATGCGCAAGGGTCTACATGGTCTTGGGGGTCACCATAGACTTTCCCTTGATGTCGCAATGGTGATCACAAAAGATAATTAAATGCATTTCTGTTCAGTAATGACACAAGGAATCATTGACAACAACTTTCAACAACATCGGAGCATTTGCCGCCCGGTGGCCTTGAACCATTAGGGGGGGGGGCTATACCGCTTTTAACAAAGGTTGGAACCTAGCAAATATATATGTTTTCTAATCCTTATGACCAGAGATCGCGTTAGTGTCCATTAAAACACAATTGGACTCGATTTTAAATTTTTCCCTGTACGAAACATTTGCCCCCTTGAAGAAGGGGGCAATCAGTAGGAAAATTTGCCCCGCATCATTTCTACAGTTTTTTTAGTCCTATTGAAACCCAAACAGCAACAAAATCAATTTTAGCATAAATCCTACGGGAATACACACCAACCCACCCTATTTGACCGTTCACAAAACCCAACCGTTTTCTTAGAAATAGAAAAGTTGAAGAAGAAAAAAAGAAGGCAAAGACTGCCATCTACAAACACAAACTTAAAGAGAAGAACGTAGAAGTAAAAAAAATAAATTAATGTCCCTATTGTTATCTACAGGAGCCCTTGCCATAGCACAATGGAGTGTGTGTTATTCTAATGTTGCAATTCTGCGGTATTTTCGCCTGCTGGCTCAGGGGAAGAAATAGACACCATAATTGGACCCCTACATATTTCCCCTTAGATCAATCATTCCATCAATAAAACCGACATTAACTATACTTATACTTATACAGGTGCCTCTGAAACCCGATTTTGAATCACTACCGTTTTCTCCTTTTTTCCAGCATTTTTCCTAAGTACGGATATTCAATGACCAA
>JAMKCH010040467.1:0-13798 GCA_023653785.1 Ophioderma brevispina | reverse complement strand
ACTATAGATTTTCAATAGCTTTCAATACCGTTACACGTCGTTCGTCTATACGAGCGTCGCTTCGCGTTTGCTTAAGCAAATCAAAATCACCTAATATTGCTTTTCTCTCTCTGTTTAAGACAGATTCTGTAGCCAACCACAAGGTAAGAAATCTATTGAGTGTCTAATCTAAATGAATTACGTAATCGGATGCAGGTAGAACTAAAGCGCGCGCTCAGATCACACGCTGTCATCGCCTTTCCAATAAAAGGCCGCAAGAATTCCCTAAATTACCGGTTTGGAATCCCAATGCCCCCATTCAGTCATATCGGTCCGGCCCCTGTTTTAAGTCGTATTTATTCGTTCTACTTCCTACCTAATATTATGACAGCTTGTCAAAAATGTTTTGTTTGCCCTCATCCAACCAGTCATGGACAACATATTAAAAGATCAGAATTTTCCATCAAGATTCTCGCCTTTACGTGTCACCATGGCAACGGAACGTCTAAAATTAGGATTTCTTTGCCGCCCTCACCCTGAAAAATTAAATGAATTTAAAAGTGAGCCATCCTATTTGTGAAACATATACGCGTGTTTAAAAATTATGCAAGCTAATTTTTAAACATCGCACACATTATCATGATAGATCAAGTTTAGAAAACAAGTACATAAAAAATAAATTTGGCGAGAAAACAAATTATCCAACAGAATGAGAAATTAAAATAAATTATGTTGAATATCGGACTACAATTAAATTACAATATAACTAATTTTTAAATGGGATCCCGTCGGTAACCCTCGATTTTTACTCCTTAGGAGTTAATGGTGAGAAGAAAGGGGGATCATGAGATTCGGAGTCGTAACCTGTGTCATACTATAGATTTTTTCAATAGCTTTCAATACGTGTATACGCTTTAGGTCCGTCTAGAGCTTCGCTTCGCGCTCGGCTATTATGACAACAATATTTGGTGCCTCAAATCATCTCGTTGCACCTTTAAAAAAAGAAAAAGCCTACTCCACATTTGTTTTCGGAGTAGGTTTTCCCACCAGTGTTTCACCCCGGGGGAGGCGTCTCACTTTCGGTTTGGGTAGGGATGTCTTTTCTTGAGAATATGTACCATAAACCCGAAATGAGGTGCTATAGAAATCCCGAAATTAAAACTTGATTTTGTTTTTCGGACGATTTCTCACTCGTGAAAAAAATTTTCAACTCTATTTTTTTTCTTTGGTAGTTCTTCTCACTTATCGCATTCCATCAAGAATTAGGCCTAGGCTTACTAAAATTTCTCCCTTAATGAGCTAATTAGCTGTGGGCCCTTTATAGGCACCCAACGGGAGTGATTTTAAATATATCAAATTTACCAACCTGTTGCCAAAACATTTTTCTGCTTTTCCATGTGATGAAACAAAATTATATAATCAGAAAAAAATCAATTACCCTTTAATTTGCGGCCATTGCTGTCAAACCGTATTCCTGCATGTTAGGTAGTTCCTTCCCCCGTGCAAAAATACAATTGGGGGGGGTGGGGGGCCAACGACACGACCTGCTCGATTTGGGCATTGGGGATTTCCAAACGGTAATTTGAGGAACTGCTTCGTGCATTTGGCAGTCTTTGTCTCAGTTTCATTACAAAATCTCCTCTTAAACCGTAGCTCAATACATCTTAGTAATATCGTGATAATTTAGGAGTAAATTATTGAATTCAAAATCCGTCGGGGTTGGATTAACCCCCGCTTAAAATAGTGTAATTCCAATAACGGTCATTTAGATTCCAGGTTTCGCGTACAGCCAAATACTGACATTTTCTAAGCCTTTTTACAGTATTTTACTGTAAATTGCACTGTATTTTTATAGTGTACTCTTGGACTAGTAAAACCGACGCTGAAGCCAGTCTATACCGTTTACCGTCAGTGCAAATGTCCATTGACAAAAAAGGACATGGGGATCCACACTTCCCCCCTCCAAAAAAAAAAGAATCGCTCGTGTTTTAAAAGAAATAAGCCTACTATTTCCAGCTTGGTCACTTATACATGGGACTATAACTACAACAATTTCCAATACAACAATGCAAAAAGATCAACTTTGACCAAAATTGATGGCGGCCAAGAAATCCGAATTTTAGACGTCGCCATTGGTATAACACGTAAAAGCGAAATCTTGACGAAAAATTCTGAATTTTTTTATATGTTGTCAAGGAATATTTTCTTATTCCAAAACCGTTGGAGCCGAAGAATCAACTCCACTGCAAGGGTTATTTCTGATTTTTTTGGGTATAACGGACGATGTCTATAGGTCATAGGAACACCCATGACCAGTGTCCATGACCGACCCACATCAAAGCACCCACATTGGTTTGTGGTTTGCACTCCGTATTGCTGTCATTTCTTATATTTTGGGTGAGTTACCACACACACTTAACTGGCCAAAAGTATTGCAACATGCAGCAAACGAAATTCCTAATCACAAATTGATTTCAAATTATACCATGGATTCTTGACCATGCACACATTACGTATTGAGTGCCAAAGTTGTGCTTTTCAAATGTTATTCCTCAGAATCCAAGAGCGTGAAAAGGGTTTGATTTGATTGTCATGTTCCCTAAATTTAAATAGCAAGAAAGTGGTAACGTGATAACTTGAGAACAACTTTGACATTGTGCTGTTTGTTTGTCATGCAATGTGAACGCGTAATTAGATGTGATTTATCATTCAAATTGCATTTCCGATGTCTCCGAATTTCCAGAATTTTTCGGAGACCACTGTCTTTCATTAACTATATGTCTTTCTGGTCCACACAACCACTCCTATTTTATCCCGTAAACAGTTAAAGAGACATGAGGAGATTTCCAGAAAGAAGCGCCCCAATTGTTTTCGAACCCGGGTTTTTTGCATATTTGGAATGCTTTCCAATGTATTAGACCACACCTGAAGTGAATAAGCCGAGTACGCCGTCTTTATGTAATAAGATGATGATAGTACTTTCTGTCGTGCACGACAGAAACTCAAAGCACGGTGTTCTATGGGGACAATTACGATAGTCAGGCAAGTTCAAAACAAGGCTTGCGGTTTTCTTTCGTGCTTGTTTGTCCAATAAACCTTCGAAACGTTCTCGGTAGGTGCTCTACATCCGATCAAGTGCAATTTGAGAGAAATTTGTATCCTCAAAAAATCTCCTCCTGTCACTTTAAGTAGACCCTATCGAACCCGTAAAATTAATTAAGCGTTATTTCAAAGCCATTTCGTTTGCTTCTGTGTTTGTATTCTTTCTGGAGTGCAATCGGCAAGTTACAGTTGGCAGTTCCTTTAAATCGCCATGTCCAACAGCTTCCAACGGTGCATGGACGTGCTCCCATGCATCTTCCATTGACATTATCTCATTTCCATACAACGACTCTGATTTTCGCCCTAAACATTTACGGTAGACCCTGACAAACCCGTACAATTCATTTAGCGACTAGTTTGCAGCCATTTTCGACGTTCCTGCACTGTATTCTTTCCGGAGCACAATCGGCAAGTTTTCATTAGCCAGCTCATTTAACCCGTCATATTTAGGGAACATGCCAATCAAATCAAAATGTCGCGGCATTATTTGATTCTTGCATATATACTCGTCACCTTCAAAATGGGAGTGCGCCCAGTGAATATTATGTATTGTTAATATTAAATAGAGGTGTTATAAGGTAAACCAATTGTCTTCACCTAACCGGAGATGTGAATAAATTGAAACTCCAGTTATTTTCACAAATGGAGTTTTAATATAGGCCTATTTTTCGCCCGGGGGTGTTACTCATTGGAAAAGGGTAGGAACATGCCGCCGATATGGGTCACATTTTCACCCCTTACTATAACAATGGGTCGTTTTCCCCACCATGCTACTATATTGATGGGTCATTTTTTGAAGTCATTGCTACTATATAAATGGGTCCATTTTTCAATTTTGGGTTGCAATTTACTATGAAAATGGGTCAATTTTCTGATTTTCGGTAAAATCACAATGAAATGGTTGATTTTCCGATTTTCGGAAAAGTTACTATGAAAATGGGCCGATTTTGCTACTTGGTTACTACGAAAATGGTGCAAAATTTCAAAGCCAACTATAGAAATGGGTCAAACTTTCGGAACCAACTATATAAATGAGTCATATTTGTGTACAATTTGGTAACTATAACCCGGGATTTTTCGTCTTACTTTTGACGTGCAGTTACTTTAGAGTTACTTTCCACATAAGAGCCTCGTCCCCGACTTACCCCCCAAAAAGTTGAGATTTGTATACCATCTAAACTGTTAGCCTTCGTTATCCCTGTGTACTCTATCTTACTTGCAAATTCGATCGTATAATTATATAAGAAATTCGCAAGTTTGTATTTTATGTCCGTTAGCGGACATAAAATACAGTACAGTAGCCTATGCATGGAACCTGCGATTTGCTTATAACATCAAAAGCAACTTGCAAGATCAGTATCCTCAACTGAAATTTGGGGAATAAGCTTTTCTCAACAATATCTAACGAACCATAAATAAGCCGAAGGTGTTAGAATCACGAAATGCACCTTTAAGTTGAATACAAATTAAAACATTTTACATCACGTTCATCGGTGTTACAACATCAGGGGCGGCGATAGGGTAAAATCATAGGAGGGGCGAAACATCATGGGGGTGGGGGGGGGGTGGGGCGAAACAGTACAAAATGAACACATTTTGATTAAAAACCCCTAATCTAATTTTTGCGCAAAACCCCCTGTTTTTCCTAAATTTTGAAAATCTCAGGGGGGGCCGCCCCTGCCACCCCCTGGCGCCGCCCCTGTACAAAATTACACACCAGTGTTTAGGCCTATACTTGGGACATCCATATATTGTGTCATGTGGGATAGGGATTTCATATAGATAAGACACTCAGTAGATTTCTTACCTTGTATTTGGCTAAAGAAATGCCTTGAAGGTGAAAACAAAAGGCAATCGCTGAATTTAGTAGCTATTTAGTATTTGCTTCAATACTAAATTAGAAATTTCACAATTTTGTTGTACCAAAGAAATAATTCTCAGCTTAATCCTTTCACACGGGGACATTTTTGACAAAAAGTTTTACATTAGTACAAAAAATCAGAATGTTCACATTTTTAGGGACATTCTTTGCACCTTCAAGTTGATACCATCTTTTAAAACATGTTTACACGAATTTAATCGGTGCGGTGTTGTAAAATTACATCATCTGGTGTGATTTAAAGTAATAATCGGTGTGATTTAAAGTAATATTGTGTTTAAAGGGGCATTTCGTGATCCACATCTTCGTCCCCCGACTAACTAAAAGTTGAGATTTTTGTATCATCTGAACTGTTGGCCTAAGTATAGCATGTGTGCCTAATCTTACGTGCAAATTCAATCTACTCTTGAAGAAATTCGTAATTTTGTATTTTTAGAAATTACAACGCAGTGGCGCATGGGGCACCGTGATATAAACATTTGCTCATAACATCAAGACGCCTCGACAAAATCAATTGAAATTTTGGAATTAATCTTTTCTCGGGGATATCTAGTGAACCATAAACAAAAATGAGGTCCTAGAATCACGAAATGCACCTTTAAGCAACAGGCTTATTTTTTATGACAGTAGCCATCTTATTTTTTTCCTTGATGTTCAAATTTAGACGGAGTAATCATCTGGATAGTAAAACTCACTCAAACCAAGTTAAGCTCTAATGATCTTATGAGGGACTAATTTACATTAATAAACTATTTTAAGTACATATACCTGAGACCAGCCGCACATGGGTCATAAAAGTTGGCGTTTCACATCCAGTCACCGAGCTCTTTGTCAATTATACATTTACATGTAGATTTAAACCCTTTCAGGATATTCAATTACCCATCTTTTGTCACTCTTGCATTCTAAACATTTTCTCCAAACGAGATAATCCAAGTTGTGGCAAAATACACTATAGGATCTGTATAATACTGCTCTCTTCTTGCGTGTAATACAATACAGTGGAGTCCATAAAATAACCGATTGTGTCCGTCTTCTGAAATTTTAAATAACATATATCGAACCATATCATTGGAAAGCCTATTTCATTTATTTAAATTTCCTGAAGATAATTCAATCGTGTGAGAATAGGCAGAGCTAACAGTCTTTTGAATCAGGAGTCAGCTTGTTCCCCATCCACGGATTCCCCATTTGAATACGGGCGGCCAATTGAGCAAATGACTCCCCCAAATGATGAGGAAAATTGTCTATGTTCAATGTCAAATAAAGCGGTATCTAAAGGGTTGTAAAGCCATTGATAATGGTAAGTTTTATTGAAACACTTTTTTCCAAGATGGGTCATATTTTTGGTTTACAAATATGACAATAACTACTACTTCAAACCTCAAGGTTTTGTCACCGATGTCTGTTCTTCATATGCTAATATCCAACCCCTCGCGAACCTGATGTCCAAGTTACTTTTGTTTTCAAATGATTTTATAGGTGATGAGGACGTGTTAAGAGGCATCATTGGTAAACGGGGGAAGGGTCTGTACTGAATTTTGGGGGTTAAATAGCGCACATTTATTCTGCAGTCAATAAATAGCCTTATTTCTTCTGACAACTGATTTGCCTCCCTGAACTTCGTTCATTTTCATGTGAATCCGAGACAGAGCGAAAAACCGACTAAAATGGCGGACACAACAACAAGAGTCCTTTTTTTTTTACTCGCCTGTACTACTGTACATGATCTAATCAAAAGGTATAATGTTTCATCCTAGTGAATGGGCTATACTTTTGGAAAGGAATTAATTTTTTCGTTTGTAGGCAAAATTTGAATTTTCGTCGACTTCCTTGTAGAATTATCTTCTACATCCAGTATCTGCCCATCCAAGTTGCTGCTATCAGTGTTCAAAATTGAGCAGGTTTACATAACTTTGAATGAGAATGTTGAAATACAATTCCACTCAGTGAAAAGCGTCTGTTTACACAATGCCATATTTTGACCTAAAATGTGTAATCTTTACGAAGAAATGAATTTAATTGGAACCTCTATAATATTTCAACTTGTCTGTATTCCGCCTGAGATTAGTGACTTAGTGTGTTTTCCTCTAAGAGGCAAAAGCGACTAAAGGCAAGCTGAGAGCTTTCAAAATTGTGTGATTATTTAACACTTGTTGACAAGGGATTCTGGAACCGCAAAAATACATTTTGGCCCGTTTAAGACTAACAATAGTAATTCGAATCATATACTTTTTTGTATTTGTGTAACTTTGGATACGCATCTTTTTTCCATGGAAAAAATCTTAAATTCGTCGCCCCGCGAATTAGATATTAGGTTGGGCCTGAGGACCCCCCCCCCTTGCCACCAACAGAGTGTCAGTAAAACTATTAATCATTAAACAATTAGAAATTTTTCCTGTTTTAAGAAATTCATGTAATTACTAAATAATAACATAGAATTCAGTGAACCGTATTATGCTAATACAATCACTTTAATTTTGCCATCGTCCATCCTGCCCCAACCAATGAAGAGTTACAAACCCGGCAGAAAATGCCACCTACCAAAAACTATGACATATTAAAAAATGACAATCATTTTTATTGTTCAGTATAAGGTAAATTCGACTTGAAGAACAAGATTCAAGGCTTACTCAGAGATTTGAAAGTAATAATTTTTGTGTAATAATGAAAATAGTTTAGCTGAATGAAGAAGTGATATTAAATGCTCAATTCCAAAGGTTAAGAAGACGAAATCGGATCTCGTTTTCATGCAGTAAACTTTTATGTATGGATTAACACAGTGCCATAGGATACTGTGTAAAAAACCAAAATTTCCCAATTCGGAATTTTATAACAAAGTTGTGTTTTTTCTATATATGAAGACTTTCGATTTGAACTAGCTATTTCACACAGTGGTTAATATTATATGGACACGCATTATGTATGCAAAAAAACCCGATTTGGGATTTTGAAAAATGAGGGCGGCCTCCTCCTCGGTAAATCTCTGAGTCCGCCTGTGCTGAGTCGGGGCCTTTTTCATTGCACATATAACCGTGTAGTTCCCAAAAAAAACCGCCAACTTGGGGGTGTTGGTGGCAGTGCCCCATAAGTTTTTGAACAAAAAAAAAGCACGTGACTCAACTTATTCTTGTTGTAAGGTAAGATGGTGATGTTAGTAATCTTCCTGAAAAGTTCATAAAGGTAGATTTAATATTTTGTTAAGATATGACGACCCCAACAATCATACCCGCAGAACCCATTTTAATTAAACAAAAATGAGGAGTCCTGACCCACAAGACTAGCAATGGATAAAAGGATTGGCAAATACAAATTGATTTGCATCAAAATTTACTTGCCCAAATTTCTTGGCAGCAACAACTTTCTACTGGGTCAAATGCCTTCATTTAACATGATGTTATTTAACTGATAATAATAACAAAACATGAATTTATTGGTGATACAATATGTTTCAATAAGATAACTCTGACTAAATCATAGACAAACTCCACATACATAAATGATAAATGCGTTGGGCTACAACTTTCCTTGTTATGAAATACTGTTTGACAACATTCTCCACCCTTATGAACGTAAAACCTATGTTTTCAACACAAAACTCAATACTAACAATATCAGTATGAATTTTCTGGTCATTTAAATTTTGGGTTTAATTAAGAAACTATGTGTCGTCACAAAATGGTGATGAATGATTAGCTCTATTCCAATGCAGTCCTTATTTGGACATACGAAGAGTTTGTTGATCATAACATTCCCTAATTCGATCTTTTATGTGTGTTAAATGCATGTGTTTTAGCTGTTATTAACCAATGGAACCTTCATTTTTAATATTGTTGCAGCCCTTTCTTTTTAAAAAAGGGGGAAAATGGTGGTTGGAACTTTGAGATTCATATCTGGTGGTTCTGGGCGCAAAACGTACATTGTCGGATTAAAGTTAGAGCGCCTCAATTTGTTAAATTGGTCCTGGCGTTCTTGATTTCTGGGGTCCTATCTTAAAACAGAATCAGTCTTTTAAAAAGACAACCTCGCTTAGCGTGATGTTATTGTCTAGATGTTGTTGTAATACTTGGATCATAGGAAACCCTCTTCGTATTAGAGAATTAATAATACCCCAGTAGTATTTCAGGCATCAACCGGCAACCATACTTATGCCTTTTATAATTTTGAAATCCACAGGTTGGAAATGCCAACCTTTATACAGCCATATCCCTTTTATAGGGGAGTTCAGCAATGTGGAACATGGGTTAGTTTATCAATCAAAAGATTCTAAAGATTTTAAACCACAGAGCCATTGCACCGAGATTACAAATTCAAACTTTCGAAACAGGTTTTAAAACCACGCTTGTCACTATGAGTCAATGAAGTATCAAATAGGCCACAGTTCAATAGCTTTCATTCATAAGTGTATTTAGAAAAAACACCACCCCTGAGTTTTGTGTGATGAATAACATATAACCTAGAATACACAAGACAGTTATGTAGATGCATGTTGGCAAGTACACCCACTAAACTGTGCCCTTGGTTGATGAGCATATGGTAACTCATAGGGTGGTTTATCTGGGAATAGTACCACATAAATGGGTACTCTCATGGGACCATGGGTCAGGTCATCCATTACATGTCATGAACTGAGAAGTTATCAACTGTGATGGGTTGGCTGTACTCCAATCAAAAGTTTTGTTTCTAGCCTGCTTAGGAAATGTAAATGATTCCTAGTAGGCATATCCCATGTCCTTAATTCTTAAAAATAATTGGAACCGAGGACTTTGCACTGCTTACATGCAGACAACCACCCAACTCTGTGCATGACTGGATTTCTGCCAATCATTGGCTTGCTGCAAATATGCTTGATATGCTAGGGTAAACGTGCAATTGTTGTGGCTTTATCTACTCTCCGATTTTTACATCTTCGATGGAAAAATTTAAACTCTACCTTTATGATACTTGTCAGGGATGTTAGCTAATAGCCAATCTTAAATTACAACAAAGAACGAGTAGTCACGTGCTTTTTTTAAAATCTATGGTGCCTGGCACCAAGTTTGCTTTTTTTGGGGGGGACACCACGGTATACTATTTTGTGGAAAACGAGGCCATGTGAAGTTGTGTCCTTTTTTTATGAATATCATGAAAAAATAATGTTTGGCCCCTCATGTTTAAGTTTCTTTGCGGGGTTCTAATTTTAGTGTTTAAGCGTTATTGTATTATGACCCTGCATGTGTGTGTTAAAATTTCGTGCTAAAATGCGGAAAAGTGGTGTCCATGGGGGGGGGGGGGGGGGAGTCCCTGGCAACCCTCTTGTCCACCAACGAAAAAGTGTTGTTAAGAGAGTCAACTTAAATGAAAGCTACACTGCAAAAAACTGGAGTGTTAATGTAACAACATGGGTGTTAATTTTAACACCATCCTGGACTGGAGTCAATACGGGACCACACCCACTGGTGTTATACTAACAACAAGTTGGTGTTATACTAACTCAAATTTGGTGTTCCAATGTATGATATGACACTGCTTTGATGTAATTTTACACCACATATGGTTGGTTAAATCTTTTAACCACTGCCGGTGCCAAAATGAGCACTAATGGTGTTAAAGTTAACCACTCTCTGGAGTTCAATACGGGACCTCCCTCTGGTGTTAATTAGCACCAAAAATTTAGTGTTAACATTTATATTGTTGTAACGTGTGATATTTAGTAGAAAAATGCTTGATTTTTAAAATTGGTGCATTGGTAATGATGCCATAACTCGAACAAATCGTAAACAGAACACCCAACATCCATAATTAAAATTATGCAGCAACCCCGAGTGGTGTTTCCTAAAGTTAACACCAGAAACTAACCCAAAACAAGCTGGACACCAATGGTGTTACATTTTAACCACCCCAGTTTTAAGGCAGGTTAAACCCTAGTTCCTGAGAGAACTACTCTGTAAAATAAAAAATCCCATCCAGAATTGATTACAAAGTCGGGAGTTTTAAATGGAGGGAATTGTCTGAGGCTAGTTAGGATACAGAGCAGTGGTAATTGCTCTACAATTTCCGAGAGTAGTGACCAGTTCAATGTGAGGATTTCAAATTAATCTATTTTGCATTATCATTAAATCATATTTGATTGATTTCAACATCTAATTTATATTGAATCTGAGGCAAATAGGATTTAATTTTAATCTTTTTGATTGGTCACTAACTACAATCCTCAACGGAGTACTTTTAAATCCCTGAAATGGACAAGGATTATGTACCACGCAAAAAAAACAAAAAAAAAAAAAAACAATCACAATTTGTTAGGAAATTGGGGCGGCAATCTGCAGGGAAATCTTATAAATCAGCCATTACATGTATAAGGTTACAAAATGTACACCGCTAAAAAACGCTGTTTAAAACTTAAAACAGCCATGGTTGTTGTCAGGTACAGTTAAACAACATATTTAAATTTCACAAGTTGGTTATTAAAGCAGGGTACTGAACAACCCTGCTGTTGAACAATGCTTGTAATGTAAAAGAGTGACAAAGCGAGTCTCAGATTTTAGAGTGAATCTCAAAAAAGGTGAGATTGAATCGATGAACCTTAAAAATGATTTTCACTCTCTTACATTCAGAGAAACTTAACTTTAAAATGTGAAAAAAGGGATCTTTAGCTGTAATTAAGATCATTATTAGTTCTACGCTTGCCCTTGAGAACCATGCGAAGTCGTGAGGCTCCTTGACCACTGCAAATTTACAAGCAGTTTTAACCATAACCCTATACCCCTGCTGGGACTGAAAAAGTACTTGCAAGCATTTGTTTATACGACTTTTTGAAATCACTTGACAGATATCCAAAATACCCAATATATGGATGCCAAAAAATATCTTGCGATGCACGTTTAATGTCCTATAAATTTAATAGATAAATAACTTTGTCTACGCAATTTCCTGTTTCGAAAATTTAAGAAACCCGTTTGCTGATATTTACATCATAAACACAAAATGGCTGATGTGCTAGAAGCCCTTTTCACACATTATGAAAAGTTGCGATCGTGGGCTTACACGCACGCCCTCATTTGATTTTCTCCTGATGGAAGATAATTTATGAACTCGGGACATTAACAAGGAAGATGTAGAAGATGCCAATGCGATTCCCTTCCGGGTCGTTATATATTTTACGGTTATAGAAACATGCACACTCCTTACTTTATTAGAGAATATATAAGCATTGCTAACTAGTAAAAGTATCATACCATTTGCTGAAATTAATGTAGGAATCAGGTATTTTTTTCAAGAGAGGAGAATTTAAGCTAGAAAAAAACCTTATTTCTTTTGTCATCTTTTATGAATGGAATTTGAGTTTATGTAAAATATTTTACAAGCATTTTCACGGAACCGTTAAATTGGAAGTGCCACATATGATTCTTGCTATAAAATGGTACACGTTGTAAAATGTTAGGTTTTTAAGTTTCTCTTATAAATTTAATAGATAATACATTTGTTGGCAATTTCCTATTTCTGAAATAAGAAACCACGGTATGTTGATCATAATTGTACATATATAAAAATAAAAATCCACTGTGCTTAGAGCCATTTAATCCACTTTATGACAGTTTGCGATCGGATTTATTGCCGTGATTATTATAGTAGCATGTCGATTTCCTAAAGAACTGATTTATGACAACTTGTTTTGACGTGGCAATGTCATTTTGAAATGAAAATGTCAACTTTGCAAAACCAACATGGCGGACAATTGCAAAGCCATTAAGAGATATTATGAATTCCCCAACTGACAAGATCGACACTATCCGTAAAAGTTATAAAGATCTATGTGTACTTAATTTCTTAATCTGCTGTACCAAAACCTACCTGATAAAGTAATCGTCATCAGGGCCAAACAACATATTTTCCAAATTGTATCCATATTTAAGGGTAGTCCAAATCAACTTATTTGGAAGACTAAACAGGTGTTCCTCTATTCCGCCGTCCTGAAATGGCTACAGATCACCTCCGCCAGCAAAGACGGGTCACCAAAGTTGCGAAGCCTTCCAACTAATCCACTTTTGTCTTCTGTATTCAATCCAGTTGAAGAAAAAACATAACAAAGTCATATATGTAGAAGACGAAGCGACCAAAACGCGCTATTTGGTCGAGGAAAACCAGTGGTTACTTGTATTTTTGCTGGTAATTCCTAGTTATTTTTCTTCTTCGGTAACATGGCTTCCGAAGACCGCACCTTTAGGGTATAGTCACTTGTACAGATTCTATTTTTTAGACTGAAATATGGATTCCGATATGTAATGGGGGTGTGTTTGAAAATAAAACCAGTCTTTATTAACAAAAAAAACCAAATACATTTTACAACTGACAAAAAATGATATATCCATTACTTAAACGAATTCAATTTTTACCTCCTTCGGATAAAACGGCTAAAATCTGTTTCTAAGAAATTGGGATTTTCCTTATATATTCCAACATACCTGCAAGAAAATGGTATATTCTATATGTATAAGAGAAAAGACACTAAAATGTCAGGGCGTGCCGCCCTTATCAGAGGTGGACCAGGGTCGGTGGTATTGTCCAAGTGCAGTCAAGTTCATACCTGACGTCTGTTATTGTTGTGCAAAAGTCACTTGTTTCGGGGTTAGGTAGAGAGTACAACTTGCATATAGGCACCTTTTGTAGGATGGCCACTGATTTTCAACAGAAGTATATACATGCAAACGCTTTTTTCGTTAGGTGTGCATAATTGTGCTTTGGAAGAAGTTGAATAATCATGGAAGTACGGTACGGGACACAGGTGGAATAAATAAAGTTGATCCTGAATTGTTTGTTTGTACCCTTCCTTCTAGTTAATTTATAATTATTTTTCTT
>JAMKCH010040466.1:0-13144 GCA_023653785.1 Ophioderma brevispina | reverse complement strand
AGGTGACAGAGAAATTTGTTTACGTAAAATCCGTTATAGCTGATGGGTCTACTCCTTAACATTAATATCCCATGATGAGAGACTGTTTGATTACACACTGTTATTTCGAGTTTTCATGAGTATTGTTTTTTAACGACATATTTTTTTACGCCTTAGCCTTCGTATGTTGCCGCCATTTCCTTACAATAGAATACATCTTTGTCTTAATCCTACATATTCAATGATTGGCACACCCGCGCATTCATCTTTCCATTTACAAGCACTTTTGTTTGTGTGATGTGATGTAGTATCTTGGTGGTAATCGCTTGTGGTCATATAACTAACATTTTGAGCTATATCTCTGTAAACGTCATTGGTTGTTTTGATCAGTCAAGAATCAGTATCGGTCGTTTGTAAAGGCAGGCCATACGTTGCTACCATATGGTCTTTTTTTAAATTTTGGATATAAAAAATCATTACATTGAGTAGCTGGCTTCAAATCAAGAATGCTCATTACTACATAAACCAGGTTGGTTTAGAAGTAATCGATCTTTATAATGTGTATTCCTGCAAGATTATTGTCATAGATTTTTTGTCGAGCAAATGATGGATGGCTATAAGCTTCGCAGTTTATCATCTTCTGTGAACGTAATAGTTTGATATTAACATGTTTTCGTAAATTCTCCATATTTTTACCAAACACAGATTTATTCATAAGTTTGTACACGTCTTTCTCAAATTGACTGGTTGCTTGCTTTCTAGCTCGGTGTCATCATAAATATGGTTCCACCATGGACTTGATCGAATGCTAGGAACGGGAATTGTTCAAGCGAAGTCCTAAAGACAAATACAAACTGGAAATTTCTGTAGTGTAAAGTATTTGGTTTTGTCTCTAAATTAGGTACAAGTTTCTTGATCTTTTGTTAATTTTGTTTGACAAGGCGCCGTGATAAGGAGATAGCCCCACTCATCTAATACTTCAATACTTCAGGTTGCCAACGATAATCATTATGCTATGTGTGTAGTCTTTAGGGTATTCCAATCAAACTTCCCAATATGCATCCTGTTGGTGAAATCTGGTGGAAGAGTCCGCGAATTTGTATATTCATCAACACTCACCCACCGGAAATACCGTCGGTCATTAAAAGACTGAGACATCGCCAGCCAGAAAGGGGGGGGGGGTGTTTGCATCTAAATACATTGTGTATTGTTTGCTCTGAGGGTTAAAATTGGAGTAAGTAAGTGGGTTGTTAGATTGTGCATAGCGTTTGGATAATGACTAATCTAATTCCACCACGGAGGCCTTTTTCAATAAATAGAAACATATAATAATATGTTAGTAATTCCAATTGAATGCCTGTCTTTTTCAAAAGTGCATCCCAACATAGTCTGGAGTGTTGTAAGAATGTGGGGGTCTTAATTCACTATTGTCTAATGCAAGTTGTTCTAAAGTTTTCAAAAAACATCTGCAAAAGGAACATCAGTTCCTAAGATAAAAATCATGATAATCTCCTAGATTTTTACAGCCGCATTGTATGCAACATTTTGTGCATTGTTGATTAGTCTTCTTCAGAAAATGCCCTCGTCTGTAAGTCCACTGTAAAAATGAGCCATGGAGGGATAATTGGTAATTGGCCATTTCATGAAACGCTGCCAAAACCGTTTTCATTTAATCTATGGGTAAACTCCTTTTCCAAGGAGTAATTCTCGTTGATGATCAGGTTTCAAAACATGTTTGTAATGCGAACAGTTTTCTGGTTTTCCGTTGCTTTAACTAATTTTTCAAGAGGAAGACAGCAAGGGACTTGTTGCACTTCGAGAAATCGTATTGGCGCAAAGAGAATGAAATATACTTTTCCAATATTATGGGAATGCATTTTATATTACTTCTGTTTGGCAAATAGATTGCATTATCAAACTTGGCATTTCGTATCCTCTGAGATTGTGAAAGACTACAGGACATAAATTATTGTTTCTGGCTTTAGTCTGAGTTTTAAATTGAACGAGTAATGTGCGGCTCACCGAAAACTCTCCTATGTTGGATGACAATGGTCTCGTACTGTCCAGATATTCTCTCTTGGTTTCTTGGACACCTTCTTCATAAAGTTGATGGGCATTATGTAGCACTGTGTGGTATTATGTAAGTTGCCAGTCTTTCGGAGCATAGGATGGCTGGGGGGTTTTACAAAAACTCTTTATTGATTTTCTGTTTGTCCAAGACTTTGCAGAAACATTTCTGTTGTTTAGCCCTCTGTAAACAATTGGTGTCCTACGCTTCCGTCAGATCTCACAAGAATAATAGGAAAACCCACATGAGAGTATTTGTGTTCGTTGGGTATTGCTCCGAAGTTTGGATCTAAAGGAGCCCTCAATTCTTCTTTATTATCGATTCAAAATCCGCGTAGATTATGAAAGGGAGCTTTCATTGCGATGCAAGTTTTCGAATTTTAGTATGGATTTTCCGTTGGGGCTTTCCTTATTTGATGGTCTTATCGACCCATTCCCTCGGACATTCTGCTTGTGTGCTGTTCAAGCAAGTCTTCCCTTGTATAACCATGCAGGCAGCGTTTCACGAAGTGGGCTACGTTCTTTGTTGTTTTGTCTATCGTAGAGTAAAAGCGGTTTCAAGTCTTTATCCAAGTGTAAATGTATGTAAAGTCCATCTTCTTGGATCTTCAATGAGGCATCAAATTTATTTCTAGGTATTCAGAAGGTTTGCTTGCTTAATAGATTGCACAATAACATGGCTTTTCCATCCAAAGGACATTAATTGCAAGATTATTGTTTTTCTATACTTTTGTATGTGAATAAGGGGGTGGGGTGCAATGTCGAAAAAATCGAAAGGTCCTCTCATTTGTTGGAGATTTTGAGGGTCTTTCAGCATCTTGTTTAAGGAAAATAAGGCAGACCCCTAATGGTCCCATATTAAGCAGTTTAATATCTTGGTTTGTACATTGATAATAGCCATGTTTATATTTTTTTAAACTGTAGGTAAGTCAATATAAGACCCAACACGCAGTGGTTGGTAATTGGCGATGGTACCATAGAGTTTCAATACGTTCTATACCCAGTTAGAAGCCCTTCTTTTGAACATTAGCTATTTTGCTTTTAATGTCAGTTCACATGGGGCATCAAGTTAATCTCACTTCATTTTGTAATAGGAAATTTGATTATGGAAAATGTTGGAGTATCGCGTACTTTTGAGCCTCTGCATAAGTCTGTATCTTTCTTTAAGACCTAATTGATAATTCAAACCTCCCAAATTTACAAGCTCATTGGTTAGTACATGTATAATTTTGGTTTTTGATTCTTCCAAAAAAGATAGACCATCATTCTGGGTTTTATAACCTAATGGAAACATAAGTTCATTAACCTGTTAGAAAATTTCCATTGTTGGTATGTGGTGTTTTTCTCAATTCTAGAAACAGGAAATTGTGTATCCTTGTGGACATTGCCCTCTTTTAACTTATCCATTGAGGGTGTTGATAAGGTTGTGTTTGGTGGGCGCAGAGGTTACTTGTCTTTAAAGTGCATAAGGCCCACAGAACGCAAAAAAAAGTCAACACCGATTTCTTTACGTTGACTTTGAAGTTAGAATGACTCATTTTCTTGTTAACTTAACCCAGTTGTTATTGTATAAACAAACAAACCATTATCAAGTTAAACTGCAGATTTATATTCCATCAATTTCATGAAATTTTTAAATCATAATACTGTTTTTTTTTTTTTTTTTTTTTAATTTTTTAGGTTTTTTCTTTTTTTAAAAGTTTTTTATTAAATTTGTTATTTTGTAATTAGAATTAAATTGATTGATGATTATATTATACATTTCCACTAAGGTTAACACCTATAATACCATTTTACAGCCGGTATCTCATGCATGCCAAAGACTTAATATAGGTGATTCTATTGACCTAATATGCGTGCTATACAAAAGGAAAGCCGCATCCGGAATATATTTCAAAATACATGCGCGTTTTCACCTTTGAAGAGTATTCATTTATTGCATTATAGGTTTTAATAAAATTAGTACTTATAACATATTAAATTAATTTTTATTTAAAAAAAAATATTATGTATAAAACACCATGCAAGCATTACACAAGAGCAATTTGAAAAAAGATACATAACAAAAAGATGCACTCTAATGCCACTTTCTTTAAAATGGCGCGAACTAGCAGAAGGGCCCAACTTTATATATTACAAATGTAGGTATATAATATAAATGACACCAGTTTGGGAGAAGCTTGTATTTTATTCTTTAATGATGGTACCAATGAGTTTACTCACCATCAAGTTTATACAAGAAGATTTTAAAAGCAAGAAAACCCTAAGTCCTTTTCCTTGTTTATGTTACGACCAAAATGGATTAGTACACATCTAATAGTAAAAATTCCAGCACAAAACTATTAGGCCTTGATGATTTGGTGGTTTGTTGTACGTTTTAATATATTTTGCGATATTAGATTTAAGCAATTCCTAATTATTTAAATGCACCTCTTATTTTGACCCATATTAGTAGATAACTATTTCAATTCATTAGGGGATTAATTGATTTAATGAAATTTATGTTAGCTCAAACAAGCCATGAATTCTTTAATTATTGCATTATTTTTTATATTGAGATGCAAGTTAATAACTGATTAGGACAAATTATACAACAAAAACATTGTTTTATAGCATTACTTACCAAAGCACAAATAATACAACACATATAGCTGGCACAGGCACATACATCAATATTTGCATACAGCACCATCAAAGCGGCACAGGGTCAGGCACACTAAAGTGCACGCACAGCATCACACATAAAGCATGCACATAGCACACACACATACAGCATGCAACCACACTTAGCAACATATAATGCATCCAAAATGCATACACATTGCAAGCATACGGTGCACAAAAATGCACTGGTGTACACAAGCATATACACAGTGAACACAGCCCACATAATTTAAAAGCAATATACAGAGCACGCCATTACAACACTTAGCTATAACATAAAGCACACAGCGCATATACAATAGCACCCCTACAGCAATAACACCTAAATACTAAATTCCATCTTACATAGCCCACAATAACGCACTTTTACCAGCTTATTTTTTCAAAATTACTAGGCTGTAAAATGGCCAAAGATTATATCTTAAAAGTATTTGCGAATTGGGAAAGTTGAAATTGGGTAAATAGAGGCATTTTTAGAGGGTAGTAGGCTTGTTTAATTAGATCAAATGCAACATGTTAAAAATTAAAAAAAAAAAAAAAAAAAAAACCCCCCTTACTATACTACTGGAACTTAGCTACATTCAGCAACCGTACGCTGATATATGGAACTCTCTCTTATGCCCCAACAGTACTGGGTATAGTAAGCAATTATTTCGGTTGATAACCCTGCCGATGAGTATGACAGAGTACATGACTAGCCCGCATTTTCGGCATGAATACATCCGAACGCCGATATTTCTGCCCTTATGGCAAGAATAATATGCTTGAACACACCGGTCGGCATAGGAGGGGCCACATGTGTCCAGTGGATATAAAAACCACCCCTCATGACTCAAAGGTTCCTGGTCGAGTCTGCTAGGGCCAATGTGTTGGCACTTGTGCACTTCTCCCCCCAGGCGTGACGGGCGCTTTTAGGAATATTGTCCATTGAGCGCCGCCCACAGGTATGAGTATGACTTGGGCAGGTATTAAGGCAGCTGAAATATTCTTGTGACAGCAGAATAAATGTAAAGGATTCGGCGCCAGCAATTTTTAGTGTGAAAGCATTTTAATTTATATAATCCTTTATTTATTATTAATCTTCTTAAAATTACCCAACCAATTTATCATGGGAGTACCTTGAAGTAGCTGTTAAAGTAGCACGAGTAGCCACCCGATGGGTTACAGTCGCCGGCGCAAAAAGTGGGGGTAATCATCCACCTGGGTACACACCAGTAGCTTAAACACTAGTCACCCCATGCGGAGTACCTGCGTGGTACTCCCATTAAATGAGCTTTGCAGCTCAGTGTAATGATTTTAGTAGTTTCTGTCAAGTAATTTAACAATTGGTTCACATATGTTATATGTTATTGCACAAAAATGTCATTTATAGGGTTTTTTTGTGATGTTCAACACAAATATGGACGTTACTGAGTTTGAAAATGATCAGAAAATCGTAAACAACAATGGGATGTTTGGCGCCCTCTATGGTCCAAAGTGCTGCCTACTAGGCAGCCGGTAGGGGAGTACCTGTGAAGGTACTCCCGAGGAGTAGCTGCAGAGGTACTCCACTACCTGTGGCTTACATGGGTACCTGTCAGGCAAATGCAGAGTACACTATAGGATGGGTACTGTTAAGTAAACATAGCTGCTATCCACCCAGTGGCTTGTATACTTCGCAAGTACTTAGTTGTAGGTACTGCATCAATAATGCATCAAGGGGGTACTCTTACAGTAGAGCTTAGAGTAGACATGGAGTAGCCTAAGCTCCGGGTTACACCGTGAGTAGGAATCTTGCTGTGTACCTGTCATCCTTGGAACTTCTTGGTCGATACAAAATAAACGGGGCCTTGTCAAGGATGGTAAGGACAGCGGGAGGAGATGCATGAACTTTAGGAAATGTCGTGCAGTAATCAACATGGCAAAACCAGTGTTCAAATTCTGAATAGAAATGAATATTTAGAATGATGTACACAGACTGGTGTACAACATTCATCAGTAGGTATTTTGCACTGGAGAATAGTTTACTTATTTCATTATGGCTCTCACGACACCCATTGTGAAAATATCACCAATCATACAGTTTTCAACTTTGAAGTGACTATAGAATTCCTTTATACGTGATATGGGACTTTAGCAGCTACTTTGAAAGTATTTTCTACTATACCAACCTGGACATCCAGTTACAGGGCACATATCGTATTAGAAAAGTGTTAGTGTATGCTTAGATTTATCTACACCGGGAAAGGTTTAACAAGTTTTCTTCGTTTATTGTTTCTTAATTGCGTAATAATGTATTTGTGCTGTAAGAGTCTTGTATCGTATTTGTAATTATGTACCCAAGGTCAGAAGAAAAGGCAACATCTCGTGGTTCATAAAGCAAAAATTCAATACTTTGATTTTTCTTGACATTATGTAAATTCAAACAATGATTTTAATATTAAATGAATCTATCTTGATCACAATCCGAAATAACACACACTTTTAACATTGTAAAAAATTATTATATTTTCTTACCTATTTCAGATTAAACACCACACATCTCCAGAATTAAAATTTAAAAGTTCTTGTTGGTGGTGCGCCCAGGGTCGGTAGAATCAGGTCCATATAAATCCTATAAATCTTAGCGACACAATTCTGCTGGTACAGTTTGGAGATTCGCGTTATCGCAAAGTCCTTTTTTTTTGCTAGACCTCGACCAATGTTTTTGTGACGTTGATACTTCAGAATAAGCAGCTGGTAAGAATAGTCCACAAGGGTACCAGTGCATTCACGGATCCTCTTTGTAGAGTCAACACTGGTAAGACAAATCATGCTGGTATTCTCAAAGTTTAGTAACCTTTGGGTTTGTTTAAAACGCACATTTTTTGTTTAGCTCTAACATTTTAGTCTCCTTGCCAAGATTTATGAACTAACTTAATTAGAATAAATCAAATGTTTATGCAAGTTCTCTACCTTCTGTTTTTGGATAGGTCACACGCCCTCGCTGAAAGCTCTTGTCAACTGAACAAGGAAAGTGACTTGCAATAGCATTTTTCCTTAGAAATTTCCAATGATACCACAATACGTTGCACCACAGTTTAAAATGTCGCAATCCTTTTAGTCCGTTCTAACTTGTTAAAGTAATGCCACATCCTGCACTCGATGTGTTTTGACATAGCAATTACCCAAGTCTAGTGTCATTGACAGGTGTGCATTCTTGCTTCCTTTGTAAAAGCAAAGAACCTCTGTACAGTTCTTTATAATATAATACACTTTCTCCTATTTTTTCTCTGACTTGCGAACAATCCTCTAACATGCTCGACTCAGGAAGTCTCTCACTCTAGTCCGATTTCGATAAGCCACGATGCCAAAGCGAAAAGATGCTCGATAAGGACTAAGGTGGCGCACCCCCTTGAAGTACTACTTCTTCCGAACTATTTTTCGAAATTATAGAAAATCAGTTCTACGTTTGTGCTCATATCTTGTATTGTGCACATTCTCGAGAAATGCATTAATTGCAATCTCAATTTAGTCTGAATATCTGACTACGGGATGTACAGCATGATTTTCTTGACTCCAGCAAATCATGGGGGCTATTGGGAAGTAAAATCCGCTCGGTATATAGAAGCACCAAACACCGTCAACAGATTCCTTTTTCATCTTGAACTGCAGAGCTATTGTTATATCCATATCACCTGAAAATATTGCAGTGTGATAAAACCAATCACCCCGTTTTGATTAAGCTATTTTCATGACGTGGAAGACAATTACCTATCCCTCTTTCACGAAGAAAAAATAAGAGGTTCCGCCTGTGTGTTTCAATTTCCTACTTTCTTTGAGACCTATTTTTATCCTTTAAAATCGAATGGAAACGAAGGTGAACAAAGTTCATGAAGAATGAATTGTTTGGCAAACTGTTACCCTACCATCTTTGTGCAAGAACCAAAACACGTAACCTGCCGCGTAAGCCCATTTCTATTCAATGTATTGCTTTTCATAGCAGAACTCGAAAATCATTCCCCTATATGAAAATTCAGGTGCACCGGTGCCGAACAAACGAATAGATCGGAAGAGCGTTCATAATACTTTTAATATGATTACGTTATGGTTGTTGGTTCTGCACTAAGATGTTATGTCCTAGCTTCCAATAAAAATTTTTCCTTCATGAATTTTGCTCTTCTTCGTTTCCTTTTTGATAAATGATGAATATACGATCAAAGTTATTAAACACGCCCAGCAGAAGTTTGGTTTATTTTTCCCTTCTTGAATGAGGCTGTAGCTCAATCTAAATCGGTCGGGCGTGAAAACAATTCAAAAGCTTGTAATTAACGTCATGGACAATAACAATGCCTTTTGCATTCCCAGAGAATCTGAATTCCGTTGTCCTAATCATCCTATTCACAACGGGCGATTTACTTATCAATAGCATCATTATTTGCTGAGTCATGGAGGTAAAAAAGGAGATGACATTTAATCAATTTTCAAGAAAGGTGCAGATACTAAAGTGAGAACCAGCGTAGAACTAATCTTGATAAGGTTTCGACAAATATTTTAAGCAACATTATGTAACGTGTAGGGGTTCGTCACCTGTGTAAACGCTATGAGATCTGTCCGCTAGCCTAACTAGAACTAGGTCAATTCTATCGTCCTGCTTGTTGCAAACACTAGTTTTTTTAATATGGAAATATTTTCCAATTTTTTCCACTCATAATTTGTATGATTAAATTTTAATAATCACATTTTAAAAAGTATTGACAAAATCATATCACATTTAGATTGGTCCACAGTAATCGAATCTCGGCATATTTGATTTTTTGTAAATTGGGTTTGTTAAGTGCCATGAAGGGTTTTCACGGAAGTTGCAATGTGTAAAAAAAACCCAAAAATGAGGTTTTTATTTTTATTATTGTTATTGTTATTTTCTTATTTATCCAAGGTGCACAGTTAACATATTGTAAGGCGTACAACACTGGGCTAATCACAAATTAAACGCGGTCTGATCATGCGCCTAGTGCATAAGGTGGTTTGTGGTGCCACGCGTGTTTGAAAGTTCCTTTTCAAATCAATCACCCCGCATTTGAAAGCCCATTTAATTAGTCATGAAAATAGTTTCCTGATGATTACCTGTCATTTTTTTATCAGAAACGTCACAAACCTCTGATCCCCGTATTACCCCTTATGACATCTAATAAGGTCAAGTATTTTACGGCGGCGCGGAAAGTAATTAGTGCTGATCCGTAAATAAGCCAGCCTAGTGACGTAGCATCGTGAGAAAATGTTTGGTGCTCGTCATGTGTAATACTATGTTGTATTTTTTCAATAGGTTCTATATGTTTAGACTCGGTTAGACCCAATTATCTTCTCTAAAGAAAACAAAATGCCTGATCCTCTAATGCAAAAACATCCAAAGAACCCCTTGTTTTTCGGAGATTAAGTTTCATTTACACGCATTCTCTATGGGGGGCTGGTAACGTTAGTCTCCCACGCAGTAACAAATTAGATAATATCTTTCGCAGTCTTTGACAAGACTACACCGTGGGAAAATACCGCGGTAAAGATATTTTAAAATGTGACACGGTTCATTTCACTCGCATTTTCAGTCGAGCATTTTTAGAATTAAAGATCAATGACCCATTAACGAACTTCAATGATCGTAAAAGTATTTAAAGCGGCACTGGTACATTTTCAACAAAATATGAAATTCCTTCAATTTGCACGCAAATGATAGTCTAATACCTAGGAAAAACACGGATATATTTTACATACAAAAATAACATACCACAGAACAGATATGAGCCTTCATATGAGGCTAAAAAACCTCCAGTAATCTGTAGGCCAATTTTTTAGGTTTGTCACCAATCAAAAAAACTGTAATCAACAAATACAAATGTATCTATTACATGGATATCGCAGACCCGTGCTCATTGATATTAAAACCATAAAGGTTAAAGACCTGTCAAACAGATTGGATGCGGTGAGAATCAACTCCGACGCTTGTTTTCTTGTGTATCACGCCATGATCCGTCATCTGTTGAATAAAAATCACCCCGGAGTGGTTTTATTATAAAATCGTTCTGTTTATTACTAAAGCCGATGTTATACTTCCAGTCGCAATGAGCGATTGGTGTGCGCAACACCGGATTTTGACCCAAGATCAAGTGTTACGCATGCTCACGAGCAGAAATCTCTCCCTGCGACTGGAAGTATGGGGCTTAAGGGCTCCATTTTGGCTTAATCATTTCAGGTGAGGACTAAAGTATATCAAAGCTGTACAACCAATAATTTATCAGTCAAAAGTAGTCAAAATGCCGGGAGGGGTGTTGGAAGCAAGCAGTCATGTAATTCAATACCAATCGTCTTTCATATATTTTATTAAAGGTGTATTTCGTGATTCCAGCACCTTCTGTTCATTGTTCACTAGATATCATTGAGAAAAGCTTATTCACAAAGTTTGAGTTAATTCCGATCTTGCGTTTTTGTGTAATTGTTTCCCACGGTCCCATAGGCCACTGTGCTGTAATTTCTGTCCGCAAAATTGCTAATTTCTTATAACGGAGTGGCCGAGCTTTGGAAAGTGCTCTAGCTTTCAAGTTACCCCTCCCCTCGGTACAACAAAACACAACCACCTTTATTTGAAGGATAAATATATGAGATTTAATAAAATGATGGTTGTGGTTGAACTATTTGGTGGCAGGGATGATTTCTAGGCCGACAAATGCATTTTGGGCTGCAAATTAAGCGAAATTACTATTTTTTTTAAAGTAAAAATATTACAATCTTATTTTTATGGTATCCTTTTTGTTATTGATTTAGGTTTTATACATTGCATAAAGGGTTCAGGAAATACTCGTTGCAGTGATATGTGATAAAAAGGATGTTTTTTAGGAAAAAAGTGATTTTTGGGGCTAAAATCTATAATATAAATGCCAGATATTGATAGTATTGCATCATGATTAAAATTTGTTTTGCTAAGAAATTAATAACCTTTTGATTTTCTAAAGTTTTTAGCTCAAAAATGTGATTTTTTTAAACCCAAAAAACACCCCTGCCACCAAAGTTTTTGACCACACCCATCAGTTTTTAAAATTATTCATTACTATCTTTCGAATAGAAGTGGTTGCGTTTTGTTGTACCGAGGAGAGGGGTTGTCGACAATTTTGCAGTCCAAAACCGCTCCACTATTACAGATACGACCGATTTTCCACGTAAGATTAGGTACACGTGGATTACTAATGCTAACGGTTCATATGAAATATTTTTTTTGAGGTAAGTCGGGGGACGAGGTTGTGGATCACGAAATGCTCCTGTAAGACAATTTCAGTCGAAATTGAGTGCGCGCGCGAGCTTTGATACCAACAATTTCTGGTCACCCCGGTCTTATTGCACTCATTTTGGTGAACGCATTTCAGTCATGCTAGCTCTACCATTTACATTATTTGCATATTCATCATTTTATGCGTTTGCTTGCATATATTTCAAGTTTCACTTATGTATTTGGGGAACAAAATCTGGTTCAGCAGGCAAACATGTAAATGACACATGCTCATAATGCTGTTTCTGGCATTCTGTTTTTGTACACTTAGTAGCTTATATTTTACAAAAAGCAATTTAAGCCTGTATAAAAGTTTTAATCTAAAATTAATCTATCAATTTTGTTTTCCCTTAAGGTATTACGACTACGACATCGTCTCCAATTCAGCCTACCGTGCCTACCTATATCTTCACCATTGTTGTACCCATTCTGGCAGTAATTAGTATTGCTTCAGTTGTAATAATTGTAGTCATCGTGATTGTCAGACGCAGAGTCAAAAAGAGTAATGAATCACTCGGTATGTTTCTTGTTTAATCACTATTACAATTATCAAATGTGGGTTGGTTGTGAAGGAATATTCTAATAACCACTTTTACCCTATAAACCCAAAACCAATTGTCATAGATGGTACAACCTATACATTTTTGGAATCCTTATGACTAGACGGACAATATGGCATACATTGCAGCATGATTCTAACATTTTAACATAAAGGGTCTATACTAACTACCAAAGGTGTCAAACCTTTTTTGTAGTAGTAGTGGGGGTTGAACGATGATGTTTAACCAGGGTCCATGCTCCTGATCTAAAATAACGAATAATTATCCCAAAGACGAGTAGAACCCATTGAAGTCCCACATGTCCCATATCACATTTCAAATATCTGTAAAGCTGGCCAGGTAGCAAAAGTGTCATTGAAGATCTCAATTGATTTTACGCGGGGAATTTGATTGTTAGTGAAATACATGTGGTATTGCGTGACTGTAATATATATGAATGGCTCTGCTATGGCATGTCACTTTGGGTCATATCTTGTGCTTGTATATTTTGGTTAAAATGTCTAGCTTTTTTAGTGTAGTAATGGATCAAGTTCATGCTTTATACATGTATCGAGACTAATAAGGATTGTGTGGGGTAACTGAGGAGGAGGTCAAAGGTCAT
>JAMKCH010040465.1:0-13731 GCA_023653785.1 Ophioderma brevispina | reverse complement strand
CAGAGGCGTTATCCAAACTGATGAAACTGCAGGCAACAGAGGCGACACTGATCACATATGACACTAATGGTTTGATAAACAGTGAAAAGACAATCAACATCGAACTCCTACAGAGAGGTGATATGGTGAAGGTGTTTCCTGGGGAAAAGATACCTGTTGATGGCACGGTCAAGGATGGCTTGTCTATGGTAGATGAATCGCTTATAACAGGAGAATCTATGCCAGTCATGAAGAAGCCTGGTAAGTGTATAGCAATGACAGTAGACCAGGGGTTTTCAATAGGCGGCCCGCGGGCCAAATCCGACCCGCCAACCATTAATTTTTGGCCTTCGACTTGCTCAAATATATAAAGGGAACATAAGAATTCAGGTGTATTTGGCCCTCAAGTAGGGAACTTTCAAATATGTTCGATATTCTCTGGCCCTTCAAGTAATATAATTGAGAACCCCTGCAGTAGACTATTATACTGTCATGTTTGCTCAAGATTTAAACTCATGCAAAATGCTCTCAGTCAAATGCGACCCAGCAGGTAAAGGTCAATTTTCAGCTTTGAATCAATGTTGCAATCACATTGAGGCTTCAACATGAAAGTTCAGATTTGGTGTAAGCACAGTTGAATTGTTGAAGTTTCTTCTACTAAACCCAGTTTTATTCTACTAAACCCAAAATGTTGGATTGAGATGCAAACAAATTTCAAGAATGCAATGTGTGCACACTTAATAGTTGAGCTTCCACACTGAGCAAAAGATCTCTCAAATTTATGAATGATTTCTGTTTGTAAACTTTAAATGAGCCACTCAATATCATTGTAATTCTTTGAAAACTCTTGCACATATATCACTGTTGTGCCCTATTCAAATAAACATCTGGGCGTTTATTATGTACATGTGTGCTTAATCACAAATTGGATCAATATTTTGCTCAATGTGAAAAGCTCTTTTGTTAAAGTGAAAGCAAAATGTTACAAATTTGTAGCATATGAAACTTTTCATTGTAGGAAATTTTTCTGCAAAATTTTGCCATCCTACATTCTGATGTCAAAATTTTCTTAGTTGAAGTTGGCGCTTCTCACAGATTGGTGAGCAAATTAGTGCAAGCAACATAGATGCTGTTTCATAGAGAAAAAAAAGTTTTGTCATTTTAGGCCAGGTAAAGAAAGTGTTTTGTCTTGGCGGTAGCTCTTTTAAAATCAAATATTCTCATTTGGAATGAATGTCACAAGAAGCCCAAATCTGCAAAACAAAATTCAATGCATAGTAGTGACTGTACCATACCATGTCTTTTAATATTATAAGTTTATTATGCACATGCTGTACTGCATTTTATTGCATACACCTTCGTCTGCAACTTTGCGTAAATTTGTAGTGTTCCAGGGGGTCAATTAATGATCTGGAAATTGGGTTAAAGATCACCATGAATTAAAAATGTTTAAAGGTTACAATAAAGAGATAATTTTTTTCCCAGTTGTGCCTTTACTTGCTCCTATAGAAGAAGGGTGTTAGGGTGTTGTTAGTATTGCATCAAAAGGCCACATTCTTCCACTTAAAATAATGGTATTGCTGTACTCTCTGTGATGGTAAAGACATGGCCAAATCTTTGATAACTTTATTCTATACATAGTCAGCATATTGGGCAATACTGAGGGGACATGCTTTATACTCGGGGACAGAAACCCTTTGACGAGCGCATACTTCCAGGTTCTCTTCGTATTTACTGCGGAAAAAACGCACTCGCCTCTGATTGGCCACAGAAGCGATCTGCTGTTGCTGGGTCACCGACCACGCGTCATATGCGCTGATAGCTCCGCCCCATTTACACCCAGGGAGTACGCGCTCGTCAAAGGGTTTCAGTCCCCGAGTATAGTATCCCTTGTCCAGTCAGTGACAACCATGTAATGACACACCTGTGATGCATGTGTAAAATGCGCCACCTTGGGTGCACGCTTATATATGATGCAACACTCACGATTTATTTCTGCAACCAAAGGAAAATGCACTTAAGTCACTGACTGCACAAGAGCAAAGTATACAGCCGTAAACACAAAATGGTAATGCACCAAGCTGAAGCGGTAATTGCTGCGAATGTGAGGTGAATCCGGCCACCCCCGTTGACGGGGATAAAACCGGATTTAAAACTATGGTATTAGCAAAGAGGTTCTATATAGATAGAGAGGCAAACGTTACGTATCTTTAGAAATACACCCGTATCGCATGTTTTGCAAACCACAAAGAAAACCTAGAGTACCAAAACATAGAAAGCAATGGCTGCCTCCGCTTACTTCCACATACTGTGGATGCAGCTTTGCATATACACTGAATCGGTCGTGATACAATAATGTATGTGGTAGAGGTGGCCAGGTTGGTTTTTTTGTTTGTAAAAAATAGGGCTACCTGGATCATTGTGCTTCAGACACTCTTTTTTTCTCATAAACAATTGCGCGTTAGGTGAAAGATGTAGTCATTGAGGTGGTTTATTTAAATCCAAGGACGACTGATTGCGTCATTCATTCGTTGGTAGGCCACTGGGTAGGACAAAATTTAACCACCCATAGCACCCAACATCCAACAAACTGAGATGTTGGCGGATTGTTTGAATCGAATTGACATATGGGTGATACAAGCACCCAAAACTGATAATTATTCATGCATGCAATATTCAAAATGGTCAGCCCTCCCAGCATACCCGGACGACTGGGTTTAAACGTTTCACCCTTGGGTAGTAGTCAGATTAGTGAAACCTTCTCGTCTGTCTTAATGTAACAAGTTTCCCATCATTGCACAGGCCATACTGTAATAGGTGGAACAGTGAACCAGAATGGCACATTGTTTATCAAGGCTACACATGTTGGCTCCGACACAGCACTTGCACATATAGTTAAGTTGGTTGAAGAAGCCCAGACATCTAAGGTACATATATATCCCACATTCCTTCTTTTTTTTTTTTGGTAACTGTTATTATTTGAAATTATACACAGTTTGTTCACAGCTGAATAGAGCAGGAGCAGAATATCATAGGGGCCTTTTTTAAGGAGTTTGTTTACCTCACACTACAGAAAAGGTTTAACACCTTTGGTAGTTAGTATGGACCCTCTACATCAATGCTAGGTAGGTAGTACTCTCAAATTGTGGTATCACTTTTTCAATAGGGGCAAATGTAAGTTTACACAGAGGTCAGATTTTTAAAATGCTCCAATCATGTTGAAATGTATACCATATTGTCCGTCTAGTCATAAGGATTCCAAAAATGTATAGTTTGTACCACCTACGACCATTGGTTTTGGAGTTATAGTGTAAAAATGACAAAAATGGTAAAAAAGGTCAATCTCAATTTGTACAGGGGTCAACATTAAAAGTTAATCTGATTATATTTTAAATACTTGCAAATTATTGCCTGAGGTAAGAGGACTCCTAAAAGGTATAGTTTTTTATGTTAAATGCTTACTTACGGAGATAAGGGTCAAAGAAGGTCAATACCAATTGGATTATGTTGCCCTATGACCTATTTTGTCCCATAACATGGTAACTATGCATTGCAGATGGTACAAACTATTCCTTATTTTGACACATTAAGCTAGATGAACAACAACTTTCAATTTTACCAAAATTGGAGCAACTTCTGATTTTGGCCCCTGTACAAATAGAAATTGACCTTTTTTTACCATTTTAGCCATTTTTGCCCAATAACTCCCAAAGCAATGGTCATAGATTGTACAAACTATACATTTTTGGAATCCTTATGACTAGACGGACAATATGACATACATTTCAACATGATTGGAGCATTTTAGAAATTTGACCCCTGTGTAAACTTAAATTGGCCCCTATTGAAAAAGTGATACCACAATTTGAGAGTACTACCTACCTAGCATTGATGTAGAGGGTGCATACTAACTACCAAAGGTGTTAAACCTTTTCTGTAGTGAGGGGTAAACAATGTTTGACCTGGGTCCCAGCTCCTCCTCTATAGGTTGGTGACCCGATCATAGTGCAATTTTTATGAGGTTTCCACCTCACATGGAAGCATATCACCAAAACATTTGATTACATATTTTGAGTTAGATCGGTCATGCCATGCTGTTTGGATAGTAAAAGCAAAAATATGTACTGAATTCCCCCATGCAAGACTGTGTGTTAATTAATTGATGGGTCAACCACATTGAGACCTTTTTGTTCATTACATCAAAAGGAAATATTTCCTAGACCTTAAATTTCACTGGGGTAATGAGAAATATGAAATAAAACTTTCTTCTGATAATGGATAATGAAATCGCCAATTTTGATGGAGAAAATCTGAGGGTATGAGATTTCTGATCGGATCGCCCACCTTTAAGGAGACTGGGATATTCTGAAGGTATGAATTTGGTTTAATTTACACGTGATTGTTTGTAGAACACCCAGTGAAAATATGTTAGAGGTTTATAAGACAGAAGGTAGAAAAAAAATTCTGTAAACTTTTTAATATTTTAAATACGAAGTAACACATTGCTTTATTGATTTAGTGTAGAACAGATTTTATGCTTTTGTTGGCATTTACATAGTTAAGATTTAAGAGCTGTGACAAGGGCATTTCCAAGGGGTGTGTATGGATGTGGATGCACCCCTGTGGATCTAAGAGAAAATAATTCTCTAATCACACAATTTTGAGCTATATTCAGTTAATTTTGCTGATCACACCACGGTTATTTGTCATCCTGGATACGCTGGTGGTATGTTTAACACTTACTGTGCTCAAGTGATCGAGATCTCGATCAATACATGTGGCAGGTATTATAAAATGCTGCCTTTGTCATCCTGGATACGCTGGAGGTATGTTTAAAGGTGCATTTCGTGATTCCAGCGCCACCTTTTTTATTCATTGTTCACTAGATATCCTTGAGAAAAGCTTATTCCCAAAATTTTGAGTTGATTCCAATTTTGCAGTTTTGTGTTATGAGCAATTACTTGTTTCCCACGGTCCCATAGACCACTGTGCTATAATTTCTGTCCGTCTACGGACAGAATATACAAAATTGCGAATTTCTTACAGATACGGCTGAATTTGCACGTAAGATTAGGTACACATGGATTACTAAGGCTAACGGTTCTGATCTAAAAATCGCAACTTTTTTGAGGTAAGTCGGGGGAATCACGAAATGCCCCTTTAAGTAATAAGCAATTTACCTAATCACAAATATTGAAATAACTGTGCAAATATTTCTATTTCAAAATGCAGGCCCCGATTCAGAAGTTTGCTGACCGTATTGCCGGTGTTTTTGTGCCTGGAATTGTCACCATTTCTATAATCACATTATTAGCTCATGCTATCAACGGCTACACATCGGATCAAATGTTGCATCCTTCATTTCACACTCATGTAAGTCACAGAGTTTGTGTAGTGATGTAAGCTTATTTATGAGACTGTATGTGCTCATCCACCCTAGGAGGGTACAAGTCTGAGCGAGACACACCATGCATATACAAGAATTGCTGTCTGGATAAAACCTGAAAGAATCTTTACTTTGACCATTACATATGTTCGTTGTTGTTGTCACGCTCAGTCTTACACACAGCTAGGGTGAAGAGTATTTTCTTCCAAATAATTTCTTAAAATTTAAATAAAATATAGGCACTCATTACATATTCATTTCTCCAGCGGACACTACAGATAACATTGTAGTATAATTCTCAATTAGATTGAGTATTTTGTATTAAATCTGATTTCTCTCTCTCATTTACCCTGAACATCAAACTTAGGATTTGTTTTTGTTTTTTGTTTTTTTACATTGAATGAAAATGATTCTCTCCTTTAATTCAAATGCTAGCTTTTCAAGCAAAATTTTAAAATTTTGAATTTGTTTGAATTGAAAGAAAAACATTCATTTATTGGAAGCAAAAATATTGTTTTTTATACATTAGCTGTATATGTGATGTACTTAAAAATATTATTTTAATCCAGTGCTGCATAAGTAGACATTTCAAGGGGAAGAGTATTAAGGCAGGAAGAATAAAAATGGAGAGGCTTAAGATCCGCTCATACTTCACTGCATTGCAGTGCAGTGCTGCAATGCAGCCTACCAAAATTGTCACTGCAATCACTTGCAGTATTGAAACGCAATGCAGTACTGCAACGAAGTTAAAATTATTTTAACTGGCAATGCAGCAAGATGCAGTGGGGTGGAGTCAGTGTTGCAGTATGCCAAATTTCCGCAAGTTTATTGCAACATACTGCAACCCGTGACCTGGATTGACATGCAGTAAATCGATTAGGAGTGCAGTGGAAGTGACGGAACATTGCAGTAAATTTACTGCACAGCAATGCAGTGCAGTGGAAGTATGAACGGACCTTTAATCATTACACAGCAGCACTCAATATCAAAGGAATTACAACTTAAGTGTATGCAATTTGATGTCTGTCTTATTACAGTCTGATGAGCAAATGAGTAAATCTGAGATGATTTGGCAGTATTCTTTCCAGTGTGCCATTGCAGTACTGTGTATTGCTTGCCCATGTGCATTAGGCCTGGCCACCCCTACTGCAGTAATGGTAGGGACTGGTGTGGGTGCAACCAATGTACCTATCAAGGAGAGAACCTCGGGAGTTGGCTCAGAAGGTCAAACTTGTCGGTCTTTACTTTGTTGGTGGTTTATTTCTGTAAAGATTTGTATCGAAACAATTGGAATGTTCATGTATCATGTGTGGTTTTTGTGGTGTTGCTGTGTGGGTGTAGTAGTGCATGGTGTGTGCATTTGTTTGGGTGTGTGGGCTGTGTGAAAATTCTGTTATGTGAAGCCATTACACACTGCTTAGTTCAAACTATCACTCTTGCACAATTATCAATTTTACAAAGCACTACCTGTGAATTTACACACTTAATGCTCGAATCAGGGCAAACACCACTAAAGTTATGTTGATGAGGAATTAGCTTAGTAAAAACAGTTTTCCTTCCAGGGAAGGAATTCGTCTTTGTAAGTATAAATTTCTGCACTTTTATTATTTTCAACCAATTTTGGATCATTTTAGCCCAATTTGCAGACTTTTTCCTTCCCACATGCAATGTGTCACTGGCATCCCTGATTAAAAAAATTCATTTTTTTCTTAATTGAGTAATTGTGAGTATTATCAAATTCACATAACTAATAGACCTAATAGCATATAATATAAGAATTAAACTCAATGGAGAAATAATTTTTGTACATCTAATTTTATATTTTCCAGGTGAAAACAGTGATATTTGATAAAACAGGGACTATCACCCAGGGTGCCCCTCAGGTCATCAAAATACTGACCTTTGACACAGGTCAAGACATCTCAGGTGAAAGGTTGTTGGCCATTGCAGGATCGGCCGAGGCCAACAGTGAACATCCAATTGGCTCAGCTATCACCAAGTATTCTAAAGAGGTGAGTTTGTATGTCTCAAGCTTTGGTTATGAATTTGAAGAGAAAAAATCAAGAACCTATCAATATTGTTTGAAACATTCTTGGCTTCGAATCCCAGTTTTAACCAATACTGGATCTCGTGGGTTTAACGTGGTTAAACAACTGCTCTTATTGGTGAAGTTTTTTAAAAAAAACCACCTAAACTTGACTGGAACCAGAGAGATTGGTTGAAGACAAAGCCATACTGTGTTTATTTATAATGTGACAGAATCTGATCTACTCTGCTCAGGCCAAACTAGGGAAATTTGAAAATGTAGTTATTAGCATACCCAGTTAGTCTAAAGGAGCGTACTGTCTTGACTATAATACTAATGTCCACTGCACACCTGCTCTACAATTACCAACTCATTTTTTATGGCCTAACATGGTGCCTCATCAAATTCTTTTTAGCATTCTGCCTAATTGGCTCATCATATTTCAAACAAGTACCCCATTCAATCTCTTTCAAATTGGTGATAAAACAAGGAATCAAACTATCTTGTGAACTAATTAGTTAATTTTGAATGGTACATTTTCCCAGTTGGTTCCATTCTGAATTCAAGATCGCATGGTTTTTGCTAACCTTGTTTTTGCAGACAATGAGCACAGAACTCTAGCTATGTAACTGACTTATCAACAGAGCTGGGTGTGGCCTCAAATGTAACATAGTACTGAGACATCTCTCACATCTTGATTGACTTGGAAACTATGCCAAAGATCGATGTTCAAGTATTGAAGTGCAAGTTTTGCCATGTGAAACTGTTGATAAACCATCATAGATGAAGGTGCTCCTATAATAGATACAGGTAGGTATTGGACTTCAAATACTAGTGACCATTTTGGGATGCATAGATGTGACTGAATGATGTTAACCCGTAGGACGCACTCACTTTGTTGTATTGTCCATTGTCTTTTCATTCAAAGTTCCATTGCAACTAAACCTAGTTCAATAGATACACCCAGAACTCCATATGTTAATGTCAATGGTCACATACAAGACCAAGGTCAAGCTGAATCCCAGGTCAAAGGTCTCTGAGGTCCAAATTTGTAAAATGGGCTAAAATTTCAAATTTCTTTCATTTTCATACTAGACGTCCAATCACAACCAAGTTTCAGTATGTTTACTCATTGACCCTTATTGGCAGGTTTTTAAAGGACCCTATTTGTTCTGCTGAGGTACAGACTGACAACCATTAAGTGGACATGCTTGTCACACAGGTTTTTTGTTTCTTCTGCATTAAAAATTTTTATGTTGTGCGCATCATGACATTACACTGACTAGAAATACATGGCAAATAGTCTCTTATACTAGTACCTAACAATACACCCTGCACTGTGATTTTGAGAGACACAACGTGATGTATGTTGCAGAGTTGGCTAGCATTATAATGATTTGATTACTGATATGAAGTAATGGTAATCAATTGCAAATTTATCAAACTTTTACTCTGTGAAGAGCTCTGGTGTGTCAATTGTAGTGCCCATTCTGACAAATGTGGATCTTTTTATGGACTCCATATAACAATATGTACAATAACTGTAGGTACCGTATTCGGTGACATTTCAGAAACATGTTGAAAAGTTCATGGCATGTTGGGAACTAATGTTTACACAATAGAATTTTTGAGATACATTGATTATTAAATATGATGTGTAGATTTTTAAAACATGCCTGGATACTGTTCCCAGAGGGTGTGGTTAAATTCAGTATATTTACTCTCAAAGATTTACATCTCTTGTTAATTTGCCACCCGTGAAAGCACGAAGCTTGTTACAACAATATTTGATGGCCCTCTCATATAAGGATAGAACTTTAACAGAAATATTATTGAAATGGCGAAAAGAATTCACCATTTTAGTCATTTTGTTTGTTAGAGTTCAATTGGAACATTTTTTATTGCAAACCTATGTGTTACATCCCTTACAGAAGTGAAGCATCACAAATCCCTTAAACGTTGTAAGAATTAACAAAGTTGTCATTGGTAACCGTGAATGGATGACGCGTCATTTTTATCTGCCATCTCTGAGGAAATAGAATCTGATATGCAGGGATATGAAGAAAATGGACAAACTGCTGTACTTTGCTGTAGATGGTAAGCTTGAAATATGACTACGTGTTGTGTATCTGTCTGTCTGTCTACTGTTCTACTAGCCAAAATGTGCGACCCCTTCGTTCCTTTCCACACAAAAATATGGTTGTTCTCGGTTTTAATTTGTCGTAAAGAGCATACCAGTTCCCCCCCAAATCATACTTTTCGCATTCTTAAACAGCGTTATAATTTAAGGCTAATCATTAACCCAAGTTTGCAATCCTTGGTGGACATATATACAACAAGACAGCAACCCGCCACCGCCCAGTGAGAAAAATCGAACATCCTGTTGGATGCAACAACATATGCAAAAGGTGCAACGTTGGCAGGCACGTGCGATTGTCGCAAATATCTTACATTTTTCATTGCACATCTGTTTATAGTAGTATACAAGTATTAGTAAACCAAAGTTTTAATCCGTTTTGTCCCCAACCGGGGGTGGCCGGATTCCCCTCACATTCGTAGCAAATCGCCCTTACTACTCCCTCCTTCCACTTCGCCCGATTCAACCAATCCCCAATCCTCAACCCAGCCCTCCAACTCTTCTCCTCCACTTGCTTCCTCCATGTCCTCTTTGGTCGGGCCCCTCTTCCTCCAACCACCCACCTCAAAACTCAAAAGCCCTTTTTAAAAACATCTCCGCATCGCTTCCCTCAGCACGTTTCCCATACCCTCTTACGCCATTCGCCTTCGCCAGTCGTTCAGCCGCCTCTTCCAAACCCACATCATCTTCCTATCCATCACTTCAACACCACACATTGCTCTCACACACCATTGCTCTCACCATTGCTCTCTGCCCTTCTTAAAATCCCTCTCATTTTCACTCAGGCACCAGGTCTCACTCCCCACAGCATCACTGATCTCAACAACTCCTGAACACCATCCCTTCATCTTCAGGAATCTTCTCTCCCAGTAACAACTCTCCCACTTCTCTAAACTTCAACCCACCCGGTACCTCTCTGGCGTTCATTGCATCTCCCCTTTTCTTAAAATTGGAATAACACACTCACACATACCACTCCACTCGGCATTCCTCCTCCTCTAACACCCTCTGACCCAACACTCCATCATCAACCATCCCTATCTCTCCCTCGCAATAATCATGTCAACACTCACCTCCGAGGTCCAGCAGCCTTTCTGTTTTCATTTCTCATTGCATTTACCACTTCTTCCTGACTGACTCTCTCCACTGGCCCTTCCACCTCACAGCCTCCACCCTCTGATCTCATTCATTCTCCTCATTCATGATTCTCTCCATATTCTCTTTCCGCAGACCCTCCTCTATCTCTTCTCACTGAAGTTCAACTTTCCATCATCACTTCCTCTCATACGTCTTCCCCCTTCAACTCTTTTTCCTTACCTCTTTTTCATTGTCTTCATCTTCACTAACTTATACACGCTGTTTGGGTTCTCCCCTCAACTCAACTCAACCCTTCTCAGCCTCCTCCGGCCCTCGCAACCACTTTCTTGCTTCTCTTCTTCAATCTCCTTATACTCACTTTATTCTCTTCCTACCATTCTTCTCCTCATTTTCTTATACGCATCCTTCTTCCTCCCTAATCGCTCCTTCAACCGCCATCCACACCCCCCCTTAGCTGTCCTGTCTCTCCTCCTTTCTTTTCCCACACACTTCATCACACGCCTGTAACACCCCATCCTTAAAACACCCCCCATATCTGACACATAACCCCACAAGCTCGCCCTCTCTCATCTCAAAATTCTTTCTTTCTCGTCTTCTTTCAGCTTCCATACTTTCCTCCTCACATGCACAACCTTCCTCACCACTTTTTTTCACCTCCACTTGTCCACACCAATCGGCAACCACCAACCTATGTTGTAATTCCAGGGAATTACCAACTTAACATTCTTCAAAACTTCTCTCTCCTCTCCTTACCACCCACCAACACAAAATCAATCTCCGCTCGTTCCCCTGAACTAAAGGTCCTTTTGTCCTCTTTCTTACACGTATTCGCAATGCACACCACCTTCTCATCACAAAATTCTAACAGCATCCTTCCTTCGAGGTTTTTCTCTCCCCAACCCGTACCCGCCATGAAACCCCACACCATCTATCCCTTTTTCCCACTGTCCATTGAAATCACCACCACAGAGGACTAATTCACCCCCACTTTGCATATCCCATTCCCCCGCCATCTCATCCACTAAAAATGCTCCTTCTCTCCATGCTTTCTACCGCTCTACGGAGCATAGCCGCATAAGCCTCACTACTCCTCCTCAAAGCCCATTACCACTTCATCACCCTATCGCTCCTCCTTCTCACCTCCCCTACCTTCTCACACAAACAGTTTCCTCCTTAAAAAAAAAAAAAAAAAAAAAAAACCACTAACTCGCACGCCCCCAATCCATCCTTATTCCCTGCCCCACACAACTTATACTTCTCTCTCCCTCAACGCCCACCAGCCTAGACCCCCCTCCCCTCTCCCCGGGTTCATCTCCTGTACACCACACACATCACCCTCCTCTTTTCCTCTTCCTTAACTCTTCGCAAACCTCCAGCACCCTCCTCACATCTCATGCTCCTACATTCAGACTTCCACCCTCACCCAAGCCGCGCTCGTCCGGCAAGAATAGAAACCCATTGTTTACAAGAGATGCAGGTCATTTCCAGTTAACCATTATGAACGAGTTTTAGTTGATTAAGAACAAATCTACCACTAGCCCAAATGTCACATCACAAGAAAAAAATTGAGAGCAGTCTTGTATATGCGTTAATCCCAGCTAATCATTCTCTCTTTTTTACAGATTCAATAGTTGGTATGATATTTGGCAGCATTATTGCCTGTAACCAGAAGCTCACTTGGCCATATACCCACTGAGAAAATGCACCTGAATACAGTACTACTCACTGGGGATAACAGAATGACAGCTCAGGCCTATTGCTGGACAGGTATGCATTGCTCAGTTGCGTAAACACACCTTTGAAATGGTGGGGGGAGGGCAGAAGGGGTGCGAAGGCATTTTCTGAGGGAGCCAACTTTGGGTCCTTCTCCATAGACAGTGTAGAAACGGTCAGTTTATTTGGGGGGCTGATGGGTGGAGGGAATGGTTCTGAGCAGGGGGGCACTATCCCCCTTGCCCTCCCGTTGGTTACGGCACTGCCTGTACTGCTTGATGATGCTCTAGGACCTGCAGAGATGATAGTTGCTCATCGTTTAAATTGTTCCTTTTTTCAAGAATTCATAATTATGTATTTTCATGACCATATTTGGAATTAGCAGGAAACGTCCCCTCCGAAGGACGAGATGCTTTCATGATTCATTTGCCCAATTCCAAGTGAACCATGGAGGAGAGATTAAATTAAATCCAGATTTGAGTACCCGAATAAATCCCAGCAAGTAACACCACCAGGATTTGAACCCTGATAGATGCTGATCAACTGGTGACGCCACGACTTGCTTTAATTTTTTCAAATATAAATATTAGAAAGGACGGGACATGAATTTTTTTTTAATGATTTATTGACTTTGTGTATGATGATAAATGAGTTTATTAATTTACCAATTGATCTTATTACCGTGATACATTAATTATAGTTAATTTCATTCTTTTTTGGTCAAACATGTAATTTAACTTGTTTTTTAACCTAGAGCCAGTCAAATATCTGTCAAGGCACTGCACACCCCCGTTAAAAATAAACATGCACATGCTTGTATGAAAAACCTGAAACCCCCATTTTTAAAACATTTGGCGAGTTAAGGGGTTTTGAAAACCCCTTATTTTAAAACCTAGCAACATCCCTGGGTTAACCCAGGTTAATGAATGAATAAAATAAACCATTTTAAGTACCAAAGGTGGAAATATCATGTCCAGCAAATCAAGTACATAGCTGTAAAGGTCAGCTTGTATTGAGTAAATGGATTCATTGATGACCTATAAGATTTATAGATTATATGTATACACAGAAACCTGAGAATTTTCTTTTTCCGCATATCTTGCCAGGTTGGTATTGGACAAGTTTTCGCTGAAGTGCTCCCTCAACATAAAGTGGACAAAGTGCGGGAGTTACAGAAGCAACAACAAATAGTTGCCATGGTAGGGGATGGTGTCAACGACTCACCTGCGCTGGCGCAGGCTGACGTTGGCATGGCGATTGGCACTGGGACAGATGTTGCAATGGAAGCTGCCAGTGTGGTGCTAATAAAAGTAAGTATCCATGGTTACAGGTAGTCATGGTTACAGGTAGTCAATGTGAATTAAACTGAAAAATCAGAATGTAATTCTAATC